>JAGKTI010031561.1:0-12105 GCA_018397915.1 Birgus latro
CACACACACACACACACACACACACGTTGAAATACAAACTGACAGACAGACAGACAAAAGTATATGTACGTTGTGGGAAATATTTTCCCTCAGAGCGGTTGCCAACGCTCTTTACTTTTTAAAATAGTTGTCGCAGTTAAAGGCAGAGGAGAACCATCAGAGCGTTAATTCAAGCGGTTTTTATAACCCAGAGATTATGTTCTGTTAATAATTCTTATTATTAATATAATAAATGACACTGCGTTTAACCCTTGTGGACAACCATATTGTACATATGTGATGTAAATACTTAGGAATTTTCCATTGACCTAAACTGCATCTGCGTGGTAGATGACGTGTCCTGAGGATGACAAGGTCTCACGTAGAAAAGCAGATGTGGGTTTAATACATATTTATATAAATAAAGGGAATATTTGGCTTTAGTTTAATTAAAACTAATATTTAATTAAGTTAGATTCATCTTGTATATTTCATGAAGCAATTTAACTGTATTTAGCCTTGTAATTAATAAATAATTGGCAACTCTCGAATCCTATGAGGGGCAAGAGACTCGCCATGTTGGCTCACTCCCTTGGCAAACACCATTCAAGCTACACGCTGTATATACGCACCTATAAGGACGCCTAGATGCCCAGGAAATCGACTGAGACCTCATGACCGTCATCATCTGTTGTCAGACTCATTATATAGCTACGAGTAAGTAACCTCGTGAATTTGGCCAAATCTGAGGGAACTTGCTAGAATATGAGGAGAATGGTTGCTGGTGAGTTAGAGGATTAATTGCCTTAATTCTCCCACGACACTTATGCAAATTTACTGTTGTTCCTGTTTAGGCTAACATTCGTTCGATACAGAAGTGACAAAATTTCTGACACATGTATTATGTATGTATATACTGTATAAGCCAATGCAGACAGAGATAAAAAAAAACTTTTTCTTATATCGCAACAAAGAATAAAAGCAAAGACTACAGAATTTTAGAACAGGTGCCTTGCTGAAAGTCACTGATGCGAATTACTGATAGGTGAGGGAGTGATTATTAACTTTTTCAATCCGGTTACATGATATATTTTTTGTTCTTCCTCTCTCCAGGTGATGTTACTCAGTTTATAAGGTATTATTTGAACGGGATGAGTTGGATATGTGGTTCAGTAATCCTGCCAGTACACAAGACCTTTCGTAATTGGGATAAAATCAAGTGAAAGTAGCAAGAATACATTTTAACACACGCCATCGATAAAAAGGCGTTAAATTAGGCAGATGTATTTTATGGATACAGAGACAGTAGTGGCAGATACACATGGACAGAAAACAAACAGACAGACAGACCGAGATACCCGGCAGATAGAAAGATATATAGATACAGAAAGAAAGACTGATGGATGTATACAGGCAGATAAAGATACAGACACACAGATAATTAAACTGACACACAAACAGACATACAAACTGACAAATAGATACATAGACATACAGACAGACAAGCAGATATTTAGCCATACAGACAAACAGACAAGTAGATACAGACATATAGACAGACAAACAGCTAGACAGTTAGACAGAGAGACATGTAGACAGCTGTGAAAAATAAAAACTGATCACATATACTACAGGCAGGCATAACAGGATTAAATCTTTCCCTGCAGCGGGTGGGTGAGGGCGGGGTCCCCAGGGCACACACACACACACACACACACACACACACACACACACACACACTACATGTATTATTCACCGGCACATTTTTTTTCTTCTAATATTCTCTCCAGGCGAGTGTGCTGTAGATTGTCGATATTTCAACGCGGACGTGTCAAATATTTTTGCACTTTTTTTTTTTTTTTGGTGTGTGTGTGATTCATATTGTATCGTGTAATCAACAACCCGGGTCCGCTGCTCATGGCTGGGGGAGCGAGACCTTCTGTTGTTAGGCTGGACCTTTGTAATTGCGCGTCCGCGAGATGGAGTGGGAGTATGAAGTGGAGACAGAGATATGGAGGGAGAAATGAAGGAAAGAATGTGGAATGATTGCCGTTGGATTGTTGTTTTGATGGTGGTGTTGGTGGAGGTGGTGTTGGTGGTAGTGGTGTTGGCAGAGGAAGTGATGGTGGCGGTGATGGAGGTGGTGGTGGTGGTGGTTGTGCTGGTGGTGGTGATAGTCCTAGGCTCATGTGGACGTGGACCCTGTGAACTGTAGCCTGAAGCTGCCCTGCTCCTGCAGTCCATCCTCCTCCTTTTTGGAGATAGGGAGTAGCCTAAGGGGCATTTGCATAACAGGGAAGTGAATCCACCCTGTTTTATCGGTGCCTTCCCGGGATGGCGTCCCTCTCCAGTACCAGGAACAAATACATGAGTGAAATGTAACTAGTAAAATGGGGGATGGAAGGAAGTAATCTATCTATCTAGCTATCTATTGCCTGACGCCTCAATCCCGTAAGGGGTGACCACAAACAAATCGCCTCCATGTCGCCCTGTCCAATGTCACTTCACTGCCTTGCTTCCAGCCCACAGCCTCTTCTCTCATATACGTCTCCACTCCATCCCTCCATCTCATCCTCGGCCTCCCCCTCCCTCTCCCCCCTCCACCTCAGTCGCATAAATTCTCCTCGTTAGTCTCTCGCTCTCCATCCTCTCCAGATGGTCAAACCATCTTGTGAATTTCTCCTAACGCTTTCTATCACATCCACAACCACATCACAGTGTTCCTTCACTTCCTCCTTTGTCAGTCTGTCTCTCCATGTAACTCCACATGCTCTTCTCAGATAACTTATTTCCACTGCTCTCACTTTTGACTTGTGTCCATCCAACAAGGTCCAAGTTTCTCTTCCATACGTTAGAGTTGGTTTCACAATACTGTCAAGCAGTGACTTTTTTACTTCCATGCTCACTTCCCTCTTCCTTATCACTGCTTTCAAAGAACAAGCAACGTTTCTTCCCTGTTGTACCCTTCCAGGCATTTCACCCTCTAAACTTCCATTCTTACTCATCACAGTACCTAAGTACTTAAACGCACTCACATTTTCAATTTCCTGTTCATCCGGCCTCACTGTACATTCAGTGACTTCACTTCTCTCAATAACCATAACTTCACTCTTCCCTACATTCACCTTTAGATTCCATTTCTTACACACATTCCCAAACTCATTCACCAAGTCTTGCAGTTCCTATTCGTCTTCACTTAACAATACAGTATAGTATCATCTGCAAATAACGGTACTGGGAGTTTCCAAACACTGCCGTCTCTTATTAGGGTCGCTCCAACATCCACTGCCCTACCTTGCATCTCTTTTATAACCCCATCCATATACAGACTGAACAACCATGGGGACATGACACATCTCTGTTTCAATTCAACATTCAGAGAGAAACATTCACTCATTTCACTATCCACATATATTGCAGCCTTAGAACCCTCATACGTACTCTTCAGGCATTCAGCAACTTCCCATTTACTTCATATATCCTTAATACTTTCCACATTCCTTGTCTATCCACCGTCATATGCTTTCTCCAAATCCATGAATGCCACATACAACTTCTTTCCCTTCTCTAGAAATTTTTCCACTAAAGAACTGCGAATGAATATCTCATCTACACTAACTCTGCCCTTCCTAAAACCTCCCTGTTCTTCTCCAACTAATTCCTCTATTATTTCCCTAACTCCTCAATAAGTATCCTACCATATACTTTCATATTACACTAAGAAGACAAATGCCACTATGATTACCAGACACTTCTTTTTCCCCTTTTCCTTTGCACAGGGGAATAATTACACCTGACTTCCAATCCTCCGGGACTTTACCTTCCTCCCAGGCCAATCTGCACATCTTCCATATCCATTCTGCTTCTACCTCTCCCCCATACTTCATCATTTCACCACACACTCCGTCAATTCCTGTGGCTTTCCCCATTTTGACTTTCTTCATTGCTTCCACTACTTCTAACCTACTGATTCCTTCCTCTCTTCTCACATCCCTCCTCTTCCCAGCCATTCCTCAGCCACTTACACTTTCATTGCTTTCATCCTCTATGTTCAGCAATTCCTTAGAGTGTTCTCTACATCTGCTCACTTTTTCTCCCTTCTCCACTAGCAATATACCATTTTTTTCCTTCACTCCCCGACTTACTTCCTTATTACTCTGTCTAAATCTCTTTACCTCTTTCCAGAACATTTTTTTTTTACATTCCCTCCACTTTACATTCAAATTCCTTCCAAAATTTCTCATGTGTTGCCAGAAATGGAGAGAGGTGAGTGAAGTGGAAGAATGTAGTAATAAACAGATGGGTATGAGATAGGAAGCCGATTAGTGAATGGATGAATGAGACCCAAAGAGAGGACTGGATGGGGAAGGAGAAAACGATGATAATGGAGAATGAAGTGAAAATACCGTAAAAATAGACGACTGGGTAAATGAGTTGTATGGAGGGCACAGCTAAAGTGAGGACGAAATGGAATAACATATAAACTGATGGATAGTTAAGACAGATGGGAAACAGATAGTTGGGAAGCAGAGTCGTGAATGGGAGGGTGAAATGAAGCAGAAGAACTTAATGGAAACAGAGGAAGGACTGGAACAAAGTGAAAACAAAAGCGAAAAATGTGATCAGCATAAGAATGAATGAAGAGATGCGATGAAGTAAGAGGGGGGAAGCGAGCAAACAACTGGATGGTGATAATGGAAGGGGTGGTAGTGTAAAAACAGATAAGCAAAGTGCGCTATGAGGAGTAGCGAAAGGAAAGGTGAAATGGAGAGAGCTGGGAAGAGATGTATGAACGACTGGTTGAAAGTGGAAACAAATATATGGATAAGTTGAAAAACAGTGTAATGAATGGAGAGGTGAGATGGCGTGAGGAAAATTAATGGAAACAGAGGAAGGAGTGGAAGAAAGTAGAAACAGATGAACAAAATCTGACCAATATAAAAGAGGATGATGTGACAAGATGTGGTGAACAGATAAATGGGTGGCTATATAGACTAGAAACAAAGCTAGAAAGAACAATATAATGTGGCACCAAGCACGAGGAATGGAAAAGTGAGATGGAGGGGCAAAATGCGGTGAACAAAGAACTGGATAGGAAGTGACAAGTAACTGTGGATGGCGTGGACACAAACCCAGACAGAAAGATGTGTAACTGTGAGGATGTAAGATGGAGTGAGAAGTGGCAGAAAAACGACTGGACATAAACAGGAGACAAACTCAGAAAGGATTAATTGATGTGAGAAGATGTGGTGACCTGGAGAAACGAGATGGAGTTAATGTTTTGGTACGATAATGCTGTATATTCTATTCTGACTACATCCGGGCGATTAAACTCAGTTGAATAATTTTCTCTGACTGGAGATGAAAGAAAATAACGCCATTCACCTCTTCCCAGCGATGATCGTCTTTCTGTTTTATTCTTGTACCACAGATGACTTTATTCAGCCCAAGAAGAGCCTCTCGTAGTGAAGGTGTTAAGAGATGGCAGGCATAGAGCTGGATGGATAAAGAAAATCAATTAGGCCAAGATGAAGAATACGTGACAAGAAGAGATTTTAATCGCGTGTATGGGACTATGGAACATGAGAAGGCGACAAGGGGCAAACCACATGGGACAATAGGGTGGAGATGAAAGAGGAAGAGAAATAGACAGAGAAGTAAAATGGAGTTCGGCGATGAGGCAGATAAATATGGGAGGGAAGAGAACTGGACAGGGGAATGTTGGTGTGATGCAGAAAAATGGGATGACACATGAAGAAGCAAGTAACATAAACAAAGAAGATGTACCGTACAAGATGGCAGACAACTATGTGAAACAACGGGCTGTGAGAGGACAGCTGGAATGGCAAGGTAGAAACACAGCTTGGAGGAGTTAATGGTGGATGAGGATGATGCAGGATTGTTTTTAGTGAAATGACGACTCAAACACACACACACACACACACACACACACACACACACATAGCAGGATGGTGTTCTTGTGAGGACACAGAATATGGTAACATTCAATAAAAAATAAAGAATGAGGTGAAGAGAGCATATAAAAGTTGCAGATGTAGTAATATTATGATATTCCTAAATCTAGCTTGGTAATAAGGATAAAACTGACAACCGAAGGTAGGGTAAACTGACACAGCTTTTAATGAAGAAAACAGCAGCAACACACGATGATGATGATGATGATGGTGAAGATGGTTTCTATTATTACTTTACTCCAAACAATAAAAAATTACATGAATATCCTAGCATTCTTAACCTGAGAATTTTGATGCATTAAAAAAAAAAAAAAACTTACCAAACGATTTTATCCAGTTCATGAGGGATTTCTGGCAATGAATGGATTTAACTCATTTACTACCATTACTTTTTTTTTTATTATCATTATACCAGTAGGCCGTTCTTACTACCGCCAGGCAAAATTCCCAAAATCAAGATGAATGCCTCGTAGTGAAAGGATTAGAGAACAGCATGATCATAAAACTTTAAACAGCAGGAAATTATATGGTGATAAAAAAAAATGGTGTTATCTGGCGATAGTCTGGTGTTCTGAACTGTGATGATTATCAAAACACGGTTTTTAGGGTAGCGAGAATCATGAATATGCAACAATATTTGACATTTCAGAAATTATATATATCATACACGTGCATGACCAGATAATGCACACCGTGAAATCAGTTGAAATGTTCGTCCGTCCCTCTGTCTCTGTTATTACCCACTCGTTTGACCAACCGTCCGTGTACCTATGACTGTCAGTTGTTTCGTGCGTCCATTAAACTCGCTATATTTGAAAAGGTCGGCTTTGTCGCGCGGAAATACATAGGTCCTAGTGGCAGCCATGATCGAGTACTAAACCCGAAATTACGCGCTCGATGACAAAACCTTCAAAGTGACAAGCGGAGGGTCGATGCGGGTCATACTCTTGCGTATCTCCGAGGCTTCAATACACCAAACAACCACTACATCATTACCTGCAATACCATTATTACAAAGTGCCCCTAACGCCGTCGTAAAAATAAAAACGATATTCCACGAAGATTGCCAGAAGGTAAACCAATATTCTAGGGAGACTGTGAAGATAATACGGTACTATTAATGTCGTACAATCACGAAGGACAGTATTTTCTCGGCACGGTATCATAAAGGAAACCAGAGAACGACATATTAGATCTTAGATAAGAGGAGTGGAGGGGGAAGGAGAGGGGGATGTGTGAGAGGGAGGAGGAGGCTACGGTGGGGGGAAGGTAGAGGGGGGCACGAGCAAGGGGAGGGAGGGGGGGAACATCTGTCCTCACTCTCATTAACCGTGGGGGTGAGGTGGGGGTCAGGAAGAGGAAGGGGAGAGGTGGTTGGGAAAAGGGGAAGAGGGAAATGGGAGGCAGAAAGACACGACTGATGAGGTGGATATGGGTGGTAAGGGAAGAATGGATATAAATGAGAGTGGGGAATTAGATGAGGGGATGGAGATGGAAAGCAATGAGATGAGATGGGAAGGAATGAAGAAGTGAGGGGCTGTAGGAGGGGAACATATTAAAGAGGGGTGAGGGAAGCAACTGGTGACGAGGGGAGGGGGGGGGGGGAAGGGGAAAAAGGTGAGAGCGAATGAAAGAGTGATTGAAGGAAAGGTGAGGAACAGGGCTGATGAAGACAGGCGAGGGTGGGGAAGAAGTAAGGAAGCATAGGAAAACAAGCTTGAAATGAGGGGTGAGAAACCAGATGGCAGTTGAGAAAGGGGACAAGTGAGGTTAGGATAAGGAGAAAAAATGCGTGACGATATATGAAAGAATAAACTAAATGATGGAGGGAGAATAAGGCTGGTGAAAGTGTGAGGAACACGAGGTGAGGGATGGGGGAGAAGAAATATCATGAGTGAGGAAGTGAAAAGGTGAGAGAGGAATGGTGATAAAGCATGTGGGAATGATTGAATGAGGGGAAGGGGATGAGGAAGAAATCGCGAAGAATTGAGGAATCAGAGGTAGGGAAGGTAACAGGTAGAAGAGAGAGAAGGTTCGGATAGATGAGGGAAAGATTGAATGAGGGATGAAAGACGTGCTGCAGAGCGGCCGGAGGAGAGAGGAAGGGTTAGAATAGGGTAGGTATGATGGGATGAGGACGAACAGAAGATAACACAAGAGTAATTGTGGGATGATGAGGGTAAACCTGAGAATGAATTAATGTGGAGTAAAGGACAGACAGGCCTGATGAAATGAGGGGACAGGGATCGGAGAGGAGATGAGGGGATCAAGACAAAGGGGAAGGTGAGAGAGGGGAAAGGGGAAAAATTATGACAGATGAATGAATGAATGAATGAACTAATTAATCAACGCGAAATAAGGAACATACCTGAGCTGATGAGTTGAGGGGAAAAGATGAGGGGTCAGACGGGAGACGTGGAAAAAGCAGTCAACATTCAGCCTGGATATGTGAAAGGAAAAGGAGGGAGGGAGGTGTAGTGGGAGAAGTTGAGAGAAAGGAGAGAAGGGGGAAAGGTGAAATCAGGCGAAGGACAGAGACAAAAATGAATAAAAAGAAAATGATGGAAGATGAGAAAATGATGACGAGGGGATATAAGGGGATTTGGGTTGAGAAAGACAGAAGGAAAGATCGAATGAAAGAAGAGGAAGACGAGATCAGATGAAGGACAGAACGATAAAGAGTGAAGGATGGTGAGAGAAGGGCAAGGGTGGAAAATGAGAAGGAAGGGAGGACATGAGAACGAGAAGGGTTAATGTGAGGAGGAAGAGGAGAAGGTGAGGGGACAGTGAGGTTGTAATGAGAACGTGGGAAGATGAGAAGGGAAAATGAGATGGGAAGAAGGGAAATGAAGGGCAAAGAGGGGCAATCAGAGAAAAAGGAAGAGGGAGAACTGAGGGGAAAGCAATGAAGCCAAGTTATCTAGGCCAAGTGTCCACCATGACTGGATGAAGCAGAGAGTGATCAGGTGTACAAACAGGGGGGAAAATGAAGAAGAAAAGAAAATGGGGTTACGGAACACGGATAGGGAATTAAAGAGGAAAAGGGAGGAAGGAGAAAACTAAAAGAGGAAAGAAATTTGGGAACTAGGAGAAGAGGGAAAGGGAAGGGAAGAGTTACAAGAAGGAAGGATGAAAATGAAATGGAAAGGAAATGGGGAGACGAAAATGAAAGCGAATGGGGTAACAGGAAAAAAAAAAAAACTTAATCAACAGGAAACTGATAAGGGAGACAGAAAAAAAAAAGCAAGACATGGTAACATTCTCATGAGAAAGAAGTAATTGAAGAGAGTTAGGATGAGAAACGAAAGGGAAAGAAAATACGACAAAGTAAGAACAAGGAATGCGATAGGAAATGAGAAAAAATGAAGAGAAAGAGGAGCAAAAAGGAATATAAATGAGAATAGGGAAATGAATTGACAGGGAAGCGAATGAAAATGAAATGGAAATAAATGGGGAAAACAGGGGAAAGGGAAAGGAAACAAACAGGAAAAAAAGGACAAAAAGGGAGAGGTTTAATAAAAGCAGAGAGAAGAAAAACCTAAAGGATACGATGGAATAATAAAGGAAACTACGAGAAAAGGGAGAGACCGAAAGAAAGAGGGAAGAGAGAGGGAAATGGAGTCAAGGAAGGAATACAGTAAGAGGAAAAATAACGAAAGAGGAACGAAAAAAACAAGAAGGGGGGTGTTAAAAAGGAGGAAAGGTTAAGAGATCTGAAATAAAGGAAAGGGAAGTTGAAATAAAGCGACGCAAGGCAAGAATGAGAAGAAAAATTAATCTGAACAGGAAAGACATAAACACGGGAATGAAAAACTAAAGAAAGGGGAAACTGAAGAGGAAAATGAAAAGGAGGTAAAAGAAAATAAAGAGTGGGAAAGAATTGAAGATAACGAAAGGGAAACAAAGGGGAAACGGAATGGAGAATAAAATGAGACAAAGGAAATGAGAAAGGAAAGGAAATAGATAAGACAAACAGGAATAAATATGCAAAAAAGTAGGAGGAAAACGGAAAAGGATAGAAAAAAGGGAAACAGGAAAAAAAGAAAGTAAATGAATAGAAATAGGAAAGATAAAAAAAAAAAAAAAAAAGGGAAAGGCGAAAAGAAAAGACTGAACTGAAAGAAAAATGAGAGAGAATTAATTTACAAGACAGAAGGAAAATGAAATAAGAAGCGTTGAGACAGATGGTGAGCAAAGAGAAGGAGCGAAAAGAGAAGAAAGAAGTGCAAACAAAAGAAAAATAAATAAGAGAACGAAGACACGTGAGGTCCGAAGAAAATGAGAGAGAGAGAGACGGGGGAGGTCCACAAAGCAACGTAAGATTAAAATGTCAAGCCTGAAATATATATAGCGAGCCGAGAATCAACGCAGTCCGAACACCGAAAATGGCGAGCGTTTTCTGTATTCTGCAAAACTGGACTCGAATTCAAGGTGGAACAACACAAAACGAGGGGAGTAGGTGAAAACACAATCAACTGGGAGGAATGTGAAATTGGAGATGCTAGAGGAGGACAGATTGTCAGAAAGTCAGAAGTGAGACAGTATTTCCTGGCTTTAAGAGGTTCTCCTTTATTGGTATATATTTCTGTATATGGTTCATTATTGCTTTACAGCAGGATATTTATGTAATACACAATTAATGTTCTCTAGTAGTATTTTCATGTTATGGTACATAAATGCTCTCTCATAGGTTATTGTTGTTATGGTATGTTATTGCTTCCATGCAATTAATGGTATGTAATGGATTGTCAATGTTCTCCTGCACCTAATTGGCGTGATGAATCGATATTAAAAATACATATGTGCCTCACGTGAGAATATTAATGAGTAATATGGCAAAGAAATGCTCAGTGAGGAGAGGCTTAGCAACCTTCAAATCTTACAACAGTGCGGGCCAAAGAAGGAGGAAAAATGAGAAAAATGTAACAGTTGTACTGTAATGCCGTCTTCATTATCATCAAGGTACCAGCAATTTAATTCAGCTTATGAGGAACCTCCCGGAGAGGAATGGATTAACGAAAACTGCACCTAACCTCTGTAGCTCGAAAGTCTACTAACCAATAATATGATTCTGTGATACTGAGAACAAAAAAGACGTCCTCGGATTGAAAAAAGAGAATCTCGTGGTGAATGGGTTGCAATCTCCGGCAACCCTCCACTACGAGATGACTCCCTGAAAGTTAAATACAGTCGCACTGTGCTTGAATTACATTAACATTTTAAATTCAATGACTTACGAGTACAATCTATTTTAGTCTTGCTACATCCAGCGGTGCTCCTCTAAGCTGAACAGAATCGTTTGGGAATGGCAAAAATAATATAGAACGCTGCATCAGTGCTGTAAGTGTAAATAAAAGACGTCATCGTACTGAAGTGGCTTTTTTCTCAAAATGGTGGTCTTTTTCATACAGTTCTTGCTAAGGTCATACGATTTTTACAAGTAAGGAATGTCCCGAGGAGTTGAAGTGGTTAATGAAGTCTATATTTAGCCCTCCCATTTCGAAACTTCTCTCCTAAGTTGATGGAAATCACACGGAGATTTGACAAATAAAATAAAGAAGACCGCCAAGTAGATGGACATAATAACTTCACTCCAATGACGTATGTTATATTTTTGCTAGCGTTGCATGATTTTCTTTGCGTAGAAGAAACATTTTAGACTAAAGTTCTTAAAAAATAGCCTTGATTGGACCCATCTCTTCCTCACTCCTGTCGTAGGCTGTATACAATCGTCCAGTGGCAGCAAAGAAAACAAGCAGCACTCAGACCGCAACACCCACGCCCTTCAGATCCCCTAAGGACCAAATATAAGACTTTCCACTTTGATCTTGGTCTTCAACCGATTGTTTTCATAATCGAATTACCTTACTGATGCTTGACGCTCAACTCTTCCATTAAGTTTGGTTAAAATCGAATAAAACTTCTATAGTGACTTTGCTCTGTCACCTTGACATTTCTTTGATTGTTCTCAAAATCGAATCGCTTAATTCTTGGCTGACCCTCAGTCCTTCCACCAAGATTGGTTCAAATCAAATTTAAAAAGTATTTGATATTTAGACTCGAATTATTAGCCTTGCATGTGGCTTTGATCTCAGACGGGTTGTTCTCAAAATCGAATCACTTCATCTTAGCCTAACCCTAGCCTCTTCAA
>JAGKTI010031562.1:0-12105 GCA_018397915.1 Birgus latro
CACTCTGGACATGCGAGAGGCATATTTTGAGATTTTATTAGATGAGGAGAGTCGAGATCTGACTACTTTCAGCGATGGTGTGGCTCTCTACCGTTTTCGTCGCCTTCCTTTTGGACTTAACTGTTCTCCTGCAATCTTCTCACGACAAATGGTCAATTTGCTAACACCTCTTCTCCAGAAAGGTTGGGTTAAAAACTACCTAGATGACTTAATCTTATGGGCCCCCAGTTTTCCTACCCTACTGGATCGATTAAGACAACTTTTCGAACTGCTTGCTAGTAATGGTGTAAAACTAAATCTCAGTAAGTGTGAATTTGGATATAAAGAAGTGACTTTCCTGAGACACCAGATTTCGGCAGAAGGTAGCAAACCGGATCCAAAGAATATAGAAGCCATAGTAAAAATGAAGCCACCCACCACTGTGAAAGAAGTGAGACGATTCCTCGGAATGTGCGGATTCTATAGAAAACATGTACCGTCGTTTGCACGCGTCGCTACACCACTCACTAATTTGACAAAATCACGAACCACTTTTCTCTGGACGGGCGAATGTCAGAAAGTATTTGAACATCTCAAATCTTGCCTTACCAATGCCCCTGTTTTAGTTGGAGCTAAAGTAGATCAGCCATTCATTCTTACTACGGATGCAAGTAACACCCACATTGGGGGAGTCCTTAGTCAAGTACAAGCTGACGGTACTAATAAGCCAATCGGGTATTTCTCAAAAAAAATTGTCCCCTTGCGAGTCTCGTTATTCAACCACCGATAAAGAGGCTCTGGCAATAGTTCTTGCATGCCGAAATTATCACCATTACTTATGGGGTACACGGTTCACAGTGATCACAGATCACCAACCACTAACCAGCGTATTCAAACGCAGGACTAAATCACCCAGAATGAACCGATGGATTCTGGAAATGAGAGAGTACAATTATGATACACAATATCTCAAAGGTAAAGACAATTTTGTTGCGGATCAGTTGTCACGCCCAGTTCGAGTGGTAGTCTGATCGCCTGAAGCCACCTGGCTTGGGTTGAACTTAGAACAGATGAGAGATCGCCAGAGAGTAGAACCAGTGTGGGGAGAACTTGCGCAGTATTTAGAAGGTGGTAGGATTCCTACTAAAAGACTGCCAAAGAATACTTTAGATCAGTTTGCCTTGGTAGAAGAAATATTGTATTATGTACGTGTAAAGGCAGACGGCAGTCTTCATTATAGTCTCATAGTTCCTCGTACCTTAGTTGTTCAGGCATTGCAACACGCCCATGAATTGACAGGACATCTAGGGCAGAAGAAAACTATTTAAGAAAGCTGAAGAATTGTATTATTGGCAAAACCTTAAAGTGGATGTATGTGAATATGTTAAAAAATGTGTAACTTGCCAAAGATTCAAGCAGAACACTGGGTTGCAGCAACAGTGGAAGGAATTACCCCCAGTGAGTAAACCACTGGAGAGGATAGGTATAGATCTCACAGACATGGTTACTGGAACCCAGGGTTATCGCTATGTGCTCACAATAGTGGACCATTATAGTCGTTTTGTCAGGTTTTTCCCCCTTACAACAAAACAGACCACACAAATCACAGACAAGCTAGGGCAGTATGTGGCAGATTATGGCACTCCCCGTGGAATACTTCTGGACAACGGAGGCGAGTTCACCAGCCAAGAGTTCCAGCGTTTCTGTCAGCGACACCAAAGCACTTTGTACCACACGACCCCTTATCATCCCCAAGGAAATGGAGTGACTGAGAGGATGCACAGGACCCTGAAATCCGTCCTCTCCGCTTTATGTCAGGGCCACCCTCTCCGATGGCCCCAATTGCTCCAGTCTTGTCAGATCGCCATGAACCAGGCAGTGCATACATCAACGGGTCAGCAACCGTACTTCGCCTTCTTTTCTCGCCACCCTCCCAGACTAGTCAGTGCGCCATTACCTTCAGTCGATGGTGAGGAGGACGAGATCACCACAGCTCACGCCCTCATACGGGACACTCACCGGAAAATGTCGAGAAAGTATCGAGACATAGCTAATAGAAGGCGGAAAAACCAAGTAGTTGAAGCTGGTACTCTTGTATAGGTCAAAAAATAAACAGTGATTCCTGGCACATGTCGTAAACTTAACGTGAAATGGGATGGTCCGTATCGTGTGGTGGAAGTGTTAATGGAAGGTAGCGTATACGTGAAAGAAAATGTATTCACAGGGAAAGTGTTGCAAAGAGCTGCAGGACAGGTAAAACCCTATTATGGACGTGTAGAGTGGCTCTTAGAACCCCTTGACGAAGCGTTCATACCTGATCCAGAGGATGAACAATTACCACCACGTGAAAGACGACCTCCACGCAGACTGAGGAATGTTAAAGTGTTGTGTGGTGATGAAGTGTTGTTAAGATGGTTATGGTAATATTTAGTTAATTGCTGGATAGGGAAGTGTGTGCGGGTCGGACCGTCTGACTATTGACTGTGGTAGTTCGCGTGTTCAGAGAGAGAGAGTTTAATCTCGTGTTTGTGGTTAATCGGAGTGTGTGTCATGGGCGTAGCCCAGTTCAGTGGATATTATGTCGCTTTAATTCGAGGGGTAACCGGTATCCTCTCACTCTACAGTCATCACGGCCTAGGAAGTAACATTGACTTCAGGACCTGACAGGCGCTCGTCAGTTACTAGGTGGAGAGCTGGAAGCACAGGGAAGTATGAATGGACAGCGTAAATGTGGTAGTGGGTTGAATGCATGGGAAGCGCCCCTGGGACGATCCTAGCAGCGAGAGTACAGGTTTGTCCAGGTGAGACGACCATGTTATCATTCAGGCAGGAGGATGACTGGAGCACATTTTTCTATTGAATATTCAGGAAATCATGGGTGACAGAGAAGCGACCCCCTGGGGTACGCAAATTATTCGTGAACCGACAGGTGCCACTTATGGGGAATATCAGATAGTGAGAATACTGTCTTAATCTGGAGTTCATAGAGTAATTCACAGTCAAATTGGGTAAGTCTGTCCCGTCCGCACACATGTCTCTAAGAAGTGTAGAAGAATGTATTGTATGAAGACTTATTCAAATTTTTTTTCTGGAGGATGCACCCGTGTAGTGCCATAATTTTAAGTGTAATATAAGTATAATATAAGTGTAATATAAGTATAATATAAGTTAATATAAGCGTAATATAAGTTAGTATAAGTATAATGTAAGTGTAATATAAGTGCAATTTTAAGTTAGTTTAAGTGTGGTGTAAGTGTAGTTCTGGACCCTGTTTAAATTGATGCAATGTATGGGAAGTGGACCTTGAAATTCATTTTTTGGGCTTGATCTTAGCTAAAGTGTAGCAGGAGAGTAATATTACTAACATGTAAGACCGTGTGGAGCGAGATGGACGCGCAGATTCATGTTCTGTTTTTGATAAAGAGGTGAAGAAAGTTAATTCGAGATTAAAATTCGCGATAAGTTGTATTTGCACTTTGAATTCGGAATTTTGTAGTTGAGTTTGTGTTTATCATCTTGTTGTACTAAATGATAATGTCTATGAGCTTAGGTAAAGTCTGATTATTGATTATAGTCATTCTGAGCCGTGAAATATATTTATTTTTCACTGTCACCAGATCACGTAGGCTAGACAAAGGCGACGCATGGAAATAATTAAGTGAACGCGTGAGTTTAGGCTTCGGTTAAAACTGTTAGACCCATGTTACTGCCACAAAATTTGAATCATAATAAGTCATTTTGTCTAAGTAGAGGAAAGAGAAAATTCCTTGTTGCAAGTTCCTTGATGATTGTATAGTAAGTAAAATGTAGAGCAATAAGTCGAAGCCAGATCCGTTGTTGAGAACATCGCGCGAATTACGGAGCGTCCTTGCCGCAGGCCCTCACTTCGATATGATATTTCATGGAGAAAGGACGCATCCACAGGTCAGTCTAGAGTATATTCCTTGTCCCCCCCCTTACGTCTCAATAATTAGTCTTAATTCTATATATATATATATAAAGTAAGTTGACTGATAATATTCCCCAATTCCTTTATGTGACTTCGAGTTGATATTTCACGGAGAGAGGACGCATCCACAGATTGTCAGTGTGGTGTCGAGAAGTCTGGTTGCCGTCTATGAAAAGCTTCGTAGTGCTAATTGCCAAAGCCCTTACACAGTTCCACTTAGTTCATTTCTTTATGCATAGTTGTCCATTGTGTATTCATATGGTCCACTTAGTAAAGCCTTTTCTCCTAAAGTGAAGTATTCTAGATAAAAGCGAGTGTGCTTTGTAGTGTCGGATATCCTAACATACAGGGTATTGCAAGTGCTGTGTTATTATATATTGAATCATTCTTGTGCAACCGATCATATTCATAGATATGTCATAATGTGTAGACCCATGGAAATTAGGGGTGAATATACTAAATCTAGAATAATCCTTGGTGACAAGTTGTGAGCCTGGGAAAAATACTACGAGTCCTTTTGAGACCGTGGTTTATGCAAGTCACGCCAGAGTGTGTAATATTCTTTTTCTCTTTACTTGTGTACCTCGTGTTGGGTTAAGAGGTCGAGTTGTGTGTATTCTTAATGTATGTATTATATGTATTGGGCGAGTAATTCATCTGTGTGCAGTATTATCAACATCTTGTTGAGTGTAAAAGCCCAAGGATCTTCAGTGGTGGTGTTCTCTCGATTAATTAGTTTTGTACCGTGATATGTGAGTCAGCTTGATTTATTCTCTGTGGAGGAGAGAGCATTATTTTCCCCAGTTATTCTGGAGGAATCAGAGACTATAGTATAACTGTGTACTAGTTACTTTTTCTTGTTCGAAGGTAAATTTTATTTTATGTAAGTTAAGGATAGTAAATTATAGACAATTAAATTTTCTTATGTGTTTGGACTAAATTCCTCTGGGATTGTGAGATCGAGTGGCTCGCAAGGTATGTTACTATCTATAAAATTCACGCTCTCATATTTTCTCACGCTACCCTGATTACTGTACCTAGGCCTCAGTGTCCCATCTTTCACTGTACGGGACCAATAACTTCTTTCCTGGCAATCGCTGGGTGGTGGCAGCATATCAAATTAATTCTACTTCTACCTGTTGGTATTTTTTCCTAGTGGTAATCAATTTACGAGGCCTACTTTAAAAATTCTAGGATTCCTTCCTCGGTAGTATTCAGTAATCAGTAAAAATCTAATTAATTCATATAGTCAAAGTTCTTACCGTTACACTGGTGCTAATGTGGTGGAATTTAGATAGATTAAGATAGATTATCTTCATTATAAGGGAACCCAAAATAGGCGCCCTTACACTGGTGGTCAAACCGGTGGGATATTTTAAAATTGCTATGCGTGCCTAAAATATTCGGCACAACACTGGTGGCAAAAACCGGGATTATCTTCATTCTGAGGGCGTCACTAAAATTTGGCGCTGTTACAAGTTTAAGACAGAATTCCTGAAGAAATTTTCTGGAGGTATAAATTTCTTGCCAGGTATAATTCCAGAAATACATAAGATTGTGGATCTTATCACAGAACATACAACCAATCCTGTCTATGTGAAATAACAGCAGATGTAGCCACAATTAAGAGAACATTGTTAGCTACTACAGGGAACTCAAATTGGGTAACAACTGACAGGAAGATGACACCATTGCATGTCATAGACATCCTTGGTTATGTAGCAGCACTGTGTAAATAACCTGATAGGGTACTCAAGATCACTAAAACGGTGCTGTACACCCCAGGAATATGCTTGCTAGCTTTTAAAAATGAGGTAGAGATGATTGTAGCAAGGCAGAGGTGAGTGAAGCACAATCAAATACAACCAGAATGAGAATGACAGGCACAATGGCAGCCACGAAAACAGCTACCCCAAGCAAAGAACATAATCGATCGCGACCCAAAAACAGACAAACAAAACAGCTGCTAACTTTGAGGCAGCAATCACAAACACCAGGCCACAGGCAGTCACAAAAGTTTGCATGCAGTCCAAGCAGAAACTGCGCCACAGAAAAACCTAAATATGGGAAATCATCTCGAGGATCACATTCGGAGATAGGTCCACTCTGTGTTATTATTGTGTGAATCCTGGTCTCACAAACAATAAATGTCATATAAAGAACAAAGAAGATAGGCAAAAGGCACAAGGATGTGACCCATACTGTAGGCACCTTAAGTCCTCCATGCACTGAACCAAAAACTGTAAAGGAATAGAGAAATTGGTTTCTATTTTTAGCCTTAGGCAGCCTATCGACGTATGGGTACGTTGCCACGTTTTGTCATGGTGACACCTGAAGACTTACCCATAAGTTATGCAATTGCAAGGTCCGTCATTTGTGTATTTTTCAAGTTTCGTGGGTGATTTTTGGTAGGCAAATATGGGAGACCTTCCTCTACCCACTGTCAGGTGGGGACACTGCCTGGCCCCACCTGATCCCCCTCCCCCCATACGCCATTTTCTCGGCAACTGACCTGTTAGCAGTGACCTGGCCAGTAAAGACATATTGTGCGATGGTCTCATTAATATGCTACATATTTGCAGGTCACTTTCTCGCCCTCGGATACACAGGCTACAGCGGGTCCCTAGTCTAGACCGGGTCGGTAACTCTAAGGAAAAGGACTGGACACAAAAACAAGGCAGTGACTGCTACACACGTGTATTACAAATATCTTCCCAGAGACATCAACAAATACATTAGATGATGGGTTTGCCGGGGATGGGTTAACAACTCAACACAAAGTTTTACTTGATTGGAAATCTGTCACTATACTGGCTTGTAGAAAGTATGGTATTATTTACCCAGCACTTATGGCACATAAAATGCACTTAGACTTCAGGACACAGGAATGAATTTACTACAATTTCCCAATGACGGATAGCACTGGACAGCACTGGTATATGAATTACGTTAACACCTGTGTCATAGACACTCAGCTGACCGGAAGTCTATCTCGGATAGAGTCGGCCGCACAGTGATCACTGAAGGGGGGGACTGTTGTATTCTAGCGGGACATTTGGAGATGGCTAGACATACCCTAACTAATGAGCCCGAACACTGGGGCGGGTGGAGGTTTAATACACAAGGGGGAGGCACGATGGGAATAATATCTTTTCCTTCTGCTAGTTACTGAGGTGTTTCACTCGCGTGCCTGTGCACTAAGGAGGGAGAGTTTTAATAAACAAGGGAATGGCACAATCAGCATAATATTATTGTTCTGTTGGTCACTGTGGCGTTTCATTCATTGGGGGATGCACGGGACTCCACTAGGGATATAAATTAGGCCAAAGTTACTATTACGCTCATCCAATCTTACACTCTGGGCTCCTGGTCACTTTATCACTAGAATATACTGTAGGGAATTACTTGCACTGTATAAACTAATGCACACATATATCTGGGTCTAGAAAGCACACTCATAGGTAAAGTCCACTCGCTTCACTATCACTGGTGGGCAGCAGGTTGATTCCTCCGTCTGGAGAAAGGACAGAGTGACGCGTCCCTGGACAGGGCCCCAAACGTAGTCGTGGAACTAGGGGCTCGGCCTGAAGAGAGCCAGGAGACGGGCCTGACGTCGAGTCTGGGAGAGACTCGGAGAGGTCTCGCCCACAGGTAAGTCGCGCCCTGGTGTTCGGGGCAACTCACGGGGTGACTGAGGACCCAGGGTACTGGAACCTGGGGCGGCTGGACTGCAGCAATGGCTGGAGGGCGGCGTTTGCCGTCAGGGTCGTCACACAAGGACCTCGAGCCGGGGGAGTAGTGGACAGGCCCCGACGTCGGCTGCGGGGTCTGCTGGGGTTCTGCTTCGGCCACTGTTCATACTGGTAGAGTTGCAGGGAACCAAGGCCTCAGGTTAGGCCTTGCCACGGTTCGGGGGAAGGGTCCTTTCTGGCTGCAGGATCTCCTGTGGGAGAGAAGTGAACCGTGGCCTGCTCTACCTCCGGCCTGACGTGACTAATGGACAACGTCGTAGTGGCACAGGGGACAACACCTTCAGCGTGGCTAATGGCCTGCTCTACATCTGGCCTGATGAGACTAGCAGCCGACGTCGTAGTGGCATAGGAGACTGCAGCTCCAGGGTGGCTAGTGGCCTGCTCTACCTCTGGCCTGACGTGACTAGTGGCCGACATCGTAGTGGCACAGGCGGTTGTAGCTCTGGTGCGGCTAATGGCCTGTACTGTGGAGCTAAGAGGACTAGTAGCAAAGGGACAGACTATAGCCGATCCTGCCTCATACCCAGCATGGCTTGTGGCAGGTACTGCGGCGCTACTCTGGGGGGAACAGCTACAGGAGTCAGACAACTTATGGGCGGTCCTATCCTGCAGCGGGGATGCAACTGAGGAACAGACTATGGCCGGTTCTGCCCCGTACCCGGTATGACAATGGCCGATTCCGTGGAGTTGTGTGGAGCTGTAAACTCCACGCCTTACATGGCAAGTGGAATTCCGGCCGGAGACTAGGCGCCGGTGACTGCTACCTTTCCGGGGCATCGGCTGGGAGTAAGAGGGGCGCCGGGGATGGATACATGTGCACCATTCCTGCTCTGAGCCGCTCAGTGTCAATGACGGATCCCCGGTGGGACTGGGGGGTGTTGGGGGTGTTGGTGTCATCCGCATCGGCCATCGCATCGTCTGTGGCCATAACCCCTAACTCCTGCATTTCACTCACAGTGACGAAATTCACGGTGAAAGTGATTCCTGAGGAGGAGGACAAAGGAAGACACAAGCTAGAGGAAGAAACAAACAGAGTGATGAGGTGATATTATCGTAAAGGAAGGTGCCATATGTTGATGCGTTTGGTGAGTGAACAACACTTATGTCACCTATATCATTGTGTGAAAACCAATATCCTCTTGTACTGCATATAAATTCGTACCAAATAAGTAAATAAATACCTAATTTAAAGTGGTCTGAATTAGTTACCCCTCCCATAGTTCGTTTTTTTAGAAGCCAGGTACCCTCATGAAGCCTGAAAAGGTGAGGATACTCTCAACTGTAGCAACATTTATAAGCTCAGGTGGGCGATTTCTCAATGAATTTTCGATGCTTCTCACCAAAAGCGGAGGTTTGAGCCAAAAAAGAAAAAAATCCAATATTGCTTGGGAATGAGGGGGGGTCAGTTGTGGAAAATCGGCTGGGACATGAAAGGTTAAGTCGGGGGGGGATGGGGAAGCCACGACAAAAAACGACCAGCCATAAATAAAGCCAAGTCTAAAGCCATGTCTAAAGTTCACATAGGAGGCATGTTGGGAATTGAATGTATCTTGATGCCCGCTATGTGAAGATCAACAAATTTTATTATTCTTGGATACAGCCTCTCCAGTGAATTTAATAACACAATAGGAATTAGAGAGAATTTTTAGAAACATGACGAAAGTAACTTTCTTGGAGGAATCTGATTTAGACTTATATGTGGTAGATAGTAAATAAATAACTGTAAAGGGCATGATACAGTTAGACATAAGTTTCACAGAGACTACAAGACCAATACCTGCTATTTTCTATATAGTAGAAAACTTAGCAATAAGAGCTAACATTTTGTTGGGTTTGAGAACCAAGAGGATAAAGAACATAATCTTACTCCCACAAATGAATGGGATAGATTTCAATAATAAATTCATAGAGGAATTATCATCAGAATTGTTACCCATCAATAGTAGAAAACCAAAAGGCGTTGGAAATATTAAACACCTAAACAGAAATACTCAAACGGATGAGGGTACATATGTACTCACACCATCCCTCCCACCTCCCCCATCCCCTTTGACTACAGACCGAGGTAACAGTACTGACTCATCAGTATTTCCCGCACATCTCACCAATGATGTAGTTATTCCGCCTAACTCATATGTGAAAGTCACCATAAAGAGCAAATTGGAGAATAGCACTGTTCTTGGTTTAGAAGAATTATGAAAAGTGAAAAGAATCTCAGTAGAAAATACATTAATGTCAGGTGGGTAACGATTGGGAAACTCAGGTGTTCCTAATTAATCACATGAATGGCGAAGTACAGATAAAAAGGGGCGTTTGTCTAGGCAATTTAGAGACATGTCCTGCCCCTGTAATGGAAATGATTACACCTGAAACTTCAAGTAAGGTAAAATCTATGGACAGGGAAATTTTGATTCATTCAGGACAATTTGATGAAAATGATCTAGATTTTTTACAGAAACATCAACAAACAATAGCTTTACATGGAGAACAATTATTAGGGTGTATTAACCTGATTAATCACAATATTAACGTGCACCCAGACTCCAGTATATGTACCAATCTAAAGAGTAATGCACTCACAACGTACCCTTACAAACCGACATGTTGATGAAATGATAAAACTGGGTATTATTGAGCCATCAGTCTCCCCGTGGAATGCCCCATTATTTTTTGTGCCCAAACGAAACAGTGAAATGCGTGCGATAGTAGACTACCATAAATTAAACCAACACAGTCCCAGACTGGTTTCCCATCCCATTCCTAAGTGATGTCCAGAAAATAATGCATTTTCCACAGCCGATTTGCTTAATGGTTATCAAATAGCCCTAGATGAGGAGTCACATAAATACACTGCTTTCCTAACAAATACTGGGCATTACCAATGTAAACGAATGCCAGTGGGATTAAAGACAGTGCCAAGCACATTCCGCAGGTCGTCACTTTCGTGATGGTCGGGTGCAATGGATCATACCGAGGGGCGTCACTTGAGTGACTATGTTATTTTTAATTCCCCCGGGCTTTCAGGTGGAGACATGTATCATCTATCAGCACTGCCAATGTCCAACAATAGTCAGAGCTGCTAATGTCATCAGTATTCCCATCCATTGTTGACAATTTAGCCATTTTCCCCCATTCTAGACTCCCCTCCCTACCGCCCCTCCATTACCCTCTCGTGTCGTCTGCTCAGCCCCTCTGCTCTAAGTAAATCTTCCCCGTATTTTTCCACTGTTTTCATCCATTGAAATGAGCCCTATGCTCTATTCTTATACAAAATAATATATGTATAAAAAAAATAAGGTAATTGATAGTGTCATACACCTGGAATTGGCTAATTATCACTTGCCAACATCCAATCAGCACTCGTTCGCTAATTTCCCCTGTTTTTTTCCCCCTGTGAAATATGCTGTATGAGCTACTCTCGTAATATAAATGTATATAAGAAAGGAAGGGAGAAGCCTGAGTGATATTCATTTTCACCTGGAACTACCTAATTTATTATGTATTGTCTAGATTTCCTACGACTTATTTCTTAGCATATACATTATCAGCTGACATTTTCAACTCTTCAGTACCGAGATCCAGTCAGTTTGCTCTCGTCCTTCACTGAGAAATGACACTCCTCCATTTCTGCCGCTTCTGTGCCTATTATGAAAGGCCCTGTGACCTCTACCCCTAAGGACTGCAGATAGATATAAGTGTACTAAAGTACTAGAAATATTAAAATGTAAGTGTGTATATGAGTAAGAAATGACAGAATACCAGCGGCGAATTAGCGCGAGTGGGAGGCTCGTATTCGTTCGTATTTTACTTTGCTTTCACAGTGTTTTTTTTTTTTTTTGTATGGATTCCAAGCTACTTGGAAATCATTGAATAGTGTTTCTAGTGATAATATCTGGCAGTGGTATTCAGATTAGGGGATGTCGGGACTTAGTTACCCAACTTCAGAAGTCTCCACAAGTCTTATGGTACCGACCAGTGTTTAAAAAAAAAAATGCCAGGAGAAAGCTGAACGTATGTGCCATATGCATATTTAATTATAATATTCTAGGACTAATAACTGATTTACGGCAAATATTTTTAAAAAGTCAGTCATAGCACGAATATCCCCACGGGAACGACACGGCGAACCTCCGAGAACCCCGCGGTGTAGGGGTTAATGAATTATGTATTGTCCGGAATGCAGGGAAACGGAATATTTGTGTATTTGGATGACATCATAATTGCAAGACACACACCATAGATGAACATCTACAGAAAATATACCAGCTCCTACATAAGTTTGCTGATGATGGTTTTAAAATTAAGCTAAATGCAAATTTTACTTTAAGGAAATAAAATTCTTACACCGCAGAATAGATGCAGAAGTGATACACACATTTGAGGACAAAATACAAGCAGTAAAGAATTTCACTGAACCCACAAATG
>JAGKTI010031564.1:0-12105 GCA_018397915.1 Birgus latro
AAGGAAGAGGGAAAGAGCAACTGAGAAATGTAAGAAAGGAAAGGGAAATGCGTGAAAGGACAAAATAGCATGAAAAAGCAAAGAGAGGAGAGAAAACAATTACAGAACAACTGCCAAATGGAAGAAGGGAATGAAGAATGGTTATGAATAAGCAAGAAAAAAAGTAGTGCAGCAAATAAGGAAGAAGGAACACTTGGAAAGTAGTCAGGAAGGGCATAAAAAAAAAAAAAGAAGAGTCGACAAGAACAATGAAGAAAGAGGAAGAAAGAAAAAATATGAATGTACAGTTTATAAAAAAGATACGAGGAAGAAGGACAGGAAGAAGATTGGAATGAGGAAGAAAGAAAAGAAGGAAAACAGAAATCATCCAAGAAAAGGAAAGGAAAAAGGTATGACAAGGAGATGAACAGAGGAAAAGAAATACAAACAAGAAACAGGAAAGGAAGAGAAGCCAGAGATGACGAAGAAAGAAGGGAAGGGAAGAAAAGAACCAAGAAAATGGATGAAATGGAATGAAAACGGGATAAGGAAGAAGAAACGAGGAAATAAAAACTGAGTACGAGGAATGAAAGGAAGAAGGAAAATCAATGAAAAAAAAACAAGAAACAAAAGAAAAATAACACACAGGGAAAGAGGGAGAGGCAGCAGGTGGGCTTTGGCAAAGAGAGGTGTCTGTGAGAAAGAAACGGTTTGATCCAGGGATATACAGTGGAGAATTAGTGAAGGGATCACCAGAGGAAAAGGGAATGGGTGGTGAGGTAAATAGAAGAGGGGAAGGAACAGAGAAGGAAAGGGATAAATGGTGAAAAATGCAAGGAACACAGGAAAAGATATCATCCGCAAGGGTAGGGTATCGTAGATTTAAGAAAGGATTTGGTGGTTGGTGAGGGGGAACGGGCGGGGAATGGAAGGAATATTAACAAACAAACAAAATAACAGAAAAGTGCGGATGAGACTGGGAAATGAAGGGATGACTTTCCTTCCTCTTGTACTCCTCCACTTAGGTAAAATGTTCAACCTTTTTCAGGGCCGCTATACCGCTATACATAACTCGTCCACCTTGTTCCTGATCTTCTCTCCCTCTAATACTCCTCCACACAATCCTTTCACAATGATCCAGGTCTTCTGCCCCACTAATACCCCTTCACATAATCCTCCCATCTTCTTTTTCTATCAGAATAACTTCCTTTCCATCATCACCACTCCCTCTATCATCACCACTCCATCTATCATCACCACTTCATCTATCACTACCACTCCCGTTTCATCACCACTCCCTCTCCATCACCATCACTTCTTCTCCCCACTTTAAGCCACTGTCCTATTTGTAGCTCTCTAATTTAGCCTATTAGTACTATTATATCTGCTACGTATTCTTGACGCGGTCACACTCAGCTTATGACAGACTCCACTGAGAAGGGATTACAAACAGTTTCTATTAACTCCATAAGTACCATGACGATTCATATACTTTACTATTCTTACTGCTGTACTGTTTTGTTCAGATTAAGAAAGGCCTCTCGTGTGGAGGGGCTTGGAAAAATCATGTCCTTTTAGAGTAATGACGCCTTTTACCCTTCATTTTACGTCCGTCAGACGACTAGGCTATATTCAGCTCAGTAAAAATCCGCTGTGAAGTTAAGCCAAAAACTCAACAGCAACTTCCTCGCAACATTACTGTATATTGCATTTCCGGCCGAGAATTTTTTTTCACTCAGTTGCTCACAACACCGAGAATGTTTTGTCAGGGAGGCAGAAGGTGGAGCTGATTCCGGGATTTAAGGACTGAACGTATTCACATACTCTCACCAATGTTTTTAAAGTGATGCTCCTGCTATATTTTTACTAATCCTTTGTTAATGAAATCCATAAATGCAATTTCATACGAAAAGTCTAATATGAGAATTTCTTTCTTATTGACATGAGAGCTGCACACTGATCGTTCATTAAAACGGAATACAGTTTGTTTCTTTGGAAAGGGTAGTAGAAAAGTGATATTTTAGTGGTGTGTGTTTTTTACGCTGATTAATAAACCATCCACAAAGAAACAAAAAAATACATAACGTGTAAAAATAATTCACCCTAAGACCTCCCAAAAGATAGAAAAACAAATGAACGAGGAGCACGAGAGACAAAGACAGCAAAGTTAACATGTGTAAAGAAGAAGGGCTGAGAGAGAGAGAGAGAGAGAGGAGAGGAAAGGGGGGAAAGAGGGAGGAAAGGAAAAGGGAGAGAAAGGAGAGGAGAGAGAGGAAAGGAAAAGGGAGAGAAAGGAGAGGAGAGAGAAGAAGGAAGGGAAGAAGGACTGAAATAGGAGAGGAAGAAGGAGCAGGAGAGAAAAGGAAGGAGGAGAGAGAATGACTGAAATGGGAGAGGGAGAAAGGAGTTGGTGAGGAAATTTGGACGGACGGAGCAGGACGGAAAGTAAAGGATCAGTAAGATGAAGGGAGAGAGAAAAAAAAAGTTGGAAAAATAATTGATGAAATGAAAACAAAAAATAGAAGGAAGAAGGAATGGACAATATGGTCGAGGTGACAACGACAAGGATGGAAAAAGGAAAGGAAAAGCGGTATGATGTAAACAGAAAAAGGAGTACGATGAAAAAATAGAACAAGGCATGGGTTAAGAGAGGAGAATGGACAGGAAGAGAGAAAAAGGATAGAAAGAGAACAGGAAGGAAAATGAAGTAGTAGTAGGATGAGGATACAAGGAGGAATATAAGGAAAGTAAAATTAAGAAAAATAAGTTCAACCTTTAGTTTTCTTTCGAGTGAATATAAGAGCTTGCTACTTGCTGGTAAGGAACGTAAGGTATGTTTTTAATTCTGGCCAATATTATAATCGACATAATTTTCAACCATCGTCATGAGATTTCTCTGAGCTGACAAATCGTATAACGCTTTACGTAATATAATAAAGGGACTGAAAACTCTATCCAATAACTGGATGATGGTTTGACGTTTCCTATCGCAAAGCAATTATATTCAGGTTAGTCGACTTGGAAAAAAGCGTACGATGCTGTGTCAAGGAAGAAAGCATGGAGATGAATGAGGGAGAAGGGCGTTTCAGAAAAGTATGTGCGACTGGTTGATATGTATGAGCAGGTGACAACTCGAGTCAGAAGTAGTGCTGGTGTGACAGAGAAGTTTCCAGTAAAAGTTGGACTACATCAGGGATCCTCGCTGAGTCCCTATATCGTCGATTTCTTAATGAAAGTTCTGCGGAGAGGCATCACTGAAGTGGCTCCATGGATTATGTTGTTTGTTAATGATATTGTGCTGATAATACCACCAGGGAGGGAGTAGAACGGAAGCTGAAGGAATGAATAAAGAAAGGAGAGGATAGAGGACTTAAAATTTGTGGGATAAAGACGGAATATCTGTGCTTTAGGTAGATGTGAGTCTGCTAGGAGACAAGCTGAACAGAGTTGAGATATTCAAGTATTTGGGCTCGAATATAACAGCTGACGGCGGACTGGATGCAGAAATTAACCATAAGAGACAGGCAAGATGGAGAAATTGGAGGGATTTGTCAGGAGTGTTATGTGACAGAAAAATCAGTGCAAGAGTGAAAGGAAAGTATATGAAACAGCGGTAAGGCCTGCAATGATATACGGTTCGGAAACCTCGCCCATAATGAAGTCTCAGGAGAGAAAGCTGGAGGTGGAGGAGATGTGGATGCTGAGATGGATGAGCGGGGTCACGAGAATGGATAAGATCAGAAATGAGAGACGTAGGGGAACGATTAAGATTGTGGAAATCTCAATGAAGGTGCAGGAGAGGTGACTACAATGATAAGGACATGTAATGAGAAGGAATGAGGACTATGTGGGTAGAAGAGTGATGGGCATGGTTGTGGAGGGTAGACGGAGATTGGGTCGGCCGTGGAGACCGTGGATGGACTGTATAGAGAGAGATATGAGGGAGAAGAATATTGCAGGGTATGCATTTGGACATAAAGGAGAATGGTGACGACTAGTCAGAAACAGTGACCCCATATAAACATGGGCAAAGATGAGGAAGAAGAAGACAGCCAAGTAACAGCGTGGTTGGCTTGAAACTGTGTGATGATCCCGCAGCGGTGTGACAGTGTGATGGAGGCTAGGTGCGGTCATGGTTAGGGCGCCGTACGGTATATCATAATAACAGCCAGGGTTACCAGCCCTTACTGCCGCTACAGGTGGTTGTGCGGGGGGGGGGGGGGGAGAGGGGGCGTGGGGGAGGGGGAGGGGGTGTGTGAGAGGGTGTGGTAGCGGCAGGGTGGTGTGGTAGGATTAGGATAGTGTGGAGGGAGTGACGGTGGAAACCAATACGTGGAGAGGGAATGTGGGTGGAAAAACGAAGGTGGAGAAGGAAGCAGATGAAGGAGTGGTGTGTGCTGATCGTACGGTGAAAGCAGAACGATTTGGAAGGCTTGGAAATGGGAACACGGAGTGATTGTGTTTATCTGTACAGGCTAACATTCTCTCAATGCTCCTTTTGTTGTCTTTGTCGCGGAAATGAAAATATAAATTATCAAAGATGGGTTGAACAGGTAGCAAAGATGGTTTAAAGGATGCCAAGATTAGGTGCGGAGTATGCTAAGGATAAGTGCTGTTGATTAGGCCTGGTTTAGATGAGATCCTCATTCCCTTTCAATTTGGAAGTGTACCAAAGTAAGGCCCAATAGATGTCAAAGTCAAAATAATGCCAAGGTTATGTCGAATGGACTTTTTTATCTCAAAAAATATCGCCATTATTGGTGGGATCATGAGCAAATCACCCACAGTTGGAAAGTCAGCTATGAACAAAGCATACTCAAATACACCCAGTAATGCTTTCATGGGAAACCAGAGTCCCCAGAGGAGGGGAAAAAACAGATATTTACTGTATTTATAGGTTTCATATGTAAATATATATTATGGTATGAAGGAACTAAGGACAATCATACTCATACGTACAAAGCACTTTCCTACGAAAACATTTACATAAAACAAAGTAGCCTACATAGAAACGGCATGATAGCGAGTTAATTGCCTAACTAAAGTGTATAGTGATGTAGTTACGTTGGTGCTATATACTGGTGGTGACGCTGACAGCCTATCCGTTACTACATTAATATTCACACACAATTATGACAATATTTACTAAGATATTCTCGCACACACACACACACACACACACGCGCGCGCACGAGAGAGAGAGAGAGAGAGAGAGAGAGAGAGAGAGAGAGAGAGGGGGGGGGGGGAGAATATTAACGTATGCTTTGCTCTAGTGGAAGAGAAAACAGTATCAGTATTAACAATTAACAGGAGACTGCTCGTATACGTGTATACGGAATCTTTTTGCCGCTGGGAAGGTTGGTAGTGGGAGTCTACTCATCATGAACAGCGGCAATAGGAAGATGTGGAGGACAGCAATTGCAGAAGTAATTGCAAAAGAGTAGCAAAAACAGAATAAGTTAAACCACAAATTAAAGCATACTCTACAAAACGGAAAAGCAATACAGGCGTAAAAGAATATCTAAATATAGTAAATACACTGCAACAAAAGGAACTAAAACTTACGGTGGTGACAATAACTACATTCCACACAAAACAAATTCAATGCGACAACATTCAGAAACAATACAACCACTGAAGAAAACAACAACAATGAACAAAAATCAAGAATTATACCTTAACGAAACACAAACACCATATATAACACCAAACTCGATAACAGCCCTGACTTTATAGGCTCTTCTATCTTTACTGCCAAGCAATACGACAGATACAGGAACAACACCAGTCGGAAAAGCAGAGAAAACAGGAAGGAACATCACACAGGAATGTATTTGTATCATCCACAACGAAATTTACGTCACCAACAATAACAAAAGACAAAAGCCAACAACTACGGTGATTAAGAGAAATTACTGAAGAGCACCTTAAATATCAATACTCTCAACAAAAGCAATAATAACATCAGAATTAGAAGTCAGCCTAAACCAAATTACTAACCAGACATAAATCATTAAGGTCCACAAATATATACATCATCATCAACAAACCATCATGAACATCCACAAATGGCAATATCAATAACATAACATTCAGAAAAACACACACAACAGCATTAGCAACATCCACAAAGAGATCAACAGCAATAACATAAAACGCACAAACCACAACCTCACCATCATCCAACAAACGCTGTAATCAGGCATTGTTATTATCCCTACTTATTTTTGCCCAAATCGCTGCCTCAGACAACAAACAAATCAATAACTAAAGACAACAGAGGAACACTAGTCACAAATGCGCAACAACAATATGAAGAACAACGACAAACAAACCCATAGTTGATCGCTGTTTGTTTATCTCGGCCAAATGGTTGCCAAACACGTCTGTGTCGGGTCGGACCGGAGGGAGATAAAAATCCGTAAATTAATTGTCATTTTTGTGTTATTAGGGTTGGCGGCAATTACCTGTGGATGCCGGACCTCTCAGCCTACTGTGTGTGTGTGTGTGTGTGTGTGTGTGTGTGTGTGTGTGTGTGTGTGTGTGTGTGTGTGTGTTTTAAGATGACGGGTTGTCTCCCGGAAACGCCAGACAATTTTGTTTTGTTTGACAAAGAATTCTAATGAAGCAAATAAAAACAATTAACATTGAACACCTTCATAGACCAACATGGGTTTTATACCGTTATTCTTGTTACAACAATTTTATACAACATGAGACCCTCCGTACTGAAAGGTTTAAAAAAAAAAATCATAACTTTATTAACCTCTTCAATTTGATTATTTATTTTCTTGGTTCATTTCTGTTACCGCCAGACGATACGAAGTCAGTCCTCACAACTAAAAATACTCAGTTCTACAATAATCAGTCATTACGCCATGAGAAGAATATGCATACTCATAAGCTTAAAAACAAATCCAAAAAATAAAACAAACTAAAACAAAATTAATAATATACTTAGTCCACCAGAAGGCCATCTGCACAACAACGAATGAGATATGCAAGCCCATGAACACACACACACACACACACACACACATCAGCCTCATTGACGTCCCTTCAAGTATGAACAATTCGTTATTTACGTCCATTAATATTGTAATTAACTGGTTGGTGAGCAAGACACCTGACACGACAGCCTTAATGAGCTTTGTGTACGGTGATATGTTTCACTATGAGGAGTGATGACGATGACAGAACCTACGAACGGTGATGATGATGATGGTGATTGGTTTCTTTCTGGCGATTTTGGTTATGGATCTGGCTGTAGTATACACTATGAATAATAATGAAATAAAGGTAATACATTAAAAGCCTCTCCTCTATTAGGCCAAAAGGAAAGCTGGTTGATGATGATCGTGATGATAATATAACGGATTACGTGTGATGTCTGCTAGCTATTTAAGTGAGGAAATAATATCCCACCTCTGAAGTGTTGGGGTAGAAACGTTGATGGAGAAGCACTAATATGCACAACCTGTTCTTCTGCAGCATAGTGGATGGCAACTTGTACAGCACACTACGAATACGTCGCTCACTTAGACTAACATGTGACTGCCGAGGAAGCCCGAGCGTCACACATAACACATTTTATCTTAGTGAACACTGATACTTTTGGTAAGGCACAAATCACGAACATCATAACACTAAACACTGTAGGTACTGCTACGGACTTTCCTTAACACACGGATCTTCATTTTTGTCTTTTTTCCCCAGCACTTCTAAGTAAGGTAGGAATTCAGCCATATAATCACCGATTTGCACCACTATATTTATTATCTGTGTCGATTCATCAAAACTTGCATGCAGGGCCGATTTTACGTTCAGGCACAACTTTTACCGTCAAGTTAACATCTCTTATCTGACGTTATGCTTTGTCCTACTCACCACGTGCTGCCAGGAAGAAAGGTGAGACATCAGTTCCGCGAGCAATCACGCACTTTCTGGGCTCTGTTACTACCTCTCACTGTAACACCGCAAAATCTTGTTGACTGTCATTGTCGTAAATCATTTTAACACTACGTAATTCTGGTCACTATCTTTTCCACTCAGTGTAACACCGTACGAGTATAATCTTAGTAAATCCCAAGGATGTTAAAACATCATCGATCCACCCACGTGGTTGGTAGCTGGGAGACTGAGGGAGGAGCCGTTGGGAGTGAAACTTAGGTACAGAGCTCCTTCACAACGGCCGCTGATTGGCTCTGAGCTGGACGTCACTGCCAACCTCACCATCCACTTCTCCCGGGGCTGCAGCGTTCATCCATTATCCACTGCAAAATGTCCCGCTCTTGTAATGCCCGTCCACACCATACATGGGCATATGTGGTGACAATATGATATTGGAGTACGTGTAAAAATATAACGATGTATTGGAGATTAAATAAAGCACCATCACTGCTGCAGATCAGGGTTTTTAGCATGATCCGTCACCATGCTTCGAAACTCGTGAGTCGTCTGCTCGAACACCAGAGTGCTGGACGGGATAACACGAATACGTTGAGCCAGGTCCTAAGTATTGTGAGGCGAGGCCAACGCATTAGCGCTAAGGTCGAAACAACCATCTCTTTACACACTGCCGATGTACTGTGAGGCCAGGCCAACGCATTAGCGCTAAACAACCATCTTTTTACACACTGCCGATGTAACATGATCTTGGAACTATGCAAGCACAGAACAAGGTCTAGAGAACACGTCGCCGCCTGAATATCAGACACGTCAAAACGGTCGCTAGTTTTCCATCAAGAGTCTCAAAGATGCAATGGCCATAGTGAATATACAGAAGAATACTCCTGGACGTTATAAACACAAAAGGCCGAAAAATACTGACATTAATTTTCGACAGACCAGGAATGTCTTTTCGGTAAAGTAGGTGCCGTCGCACCTCCTCCTCAACTGTTTATTTTTTCACAGAGCGGTTTAATTTATTTTTATTTTCTTTGCTTTTTTTCATTGGAAACATGGGAATAATGGTTAAGAAACTTTATTTACGCAATATGTGTATGTAATATAATGAAAAAATCGAGAAGTATTTTGCTCCCACCACCAACAAAAAAAAAAAAAAAAAAAATCGCCACTGACGAGGGGTTAAAAAGCCTTCTAAACCCAAGACAATTTGGTCTACCATGTAAGACACCCATATGACCAACGACAAAACTTTAAGTCCCTTTAGTACCGTGGCATCTGTTTGTGGTTTATTCTTACGGTCTTCATAGATTTTAGGCAGCTTAGGATACACCTGTCGTTGTGATGGGCTTAATGGAAATGAGGCCGTCCACGTCAGAAGGGACGCCCACGCCAAAATAAAAAACGTGAGAAAACGCCACAAAGTCCGACGAACTTCTGACTACCATAACTTTTTATTTTTTTATGTTAGGGCATTAAGTTTGGTAGCAAAGTAACCGTGTTACATTCAGGACCATGACAGTGTTAATAATTTATCGATATCATGACATTCAAAACAGCAGGGGCAAAAATTGTTACGTTTATCATGCCGTCTGTGTTATGGTTTCGAAAGTTACATAGAAATCTGAGTGCACTTTTTGTTATTACTGCACATGGTAATCATAATTCGTGGTAATAAACACAAAACGAATAATATTAACAGTAACATAGTGATAAAATGGTGGGAAAATGTTGCGACTGCCTAAGGGACACCCATGCTTCGTACTCACTCAGCCATTTTTTGCAAAGTTTGGCGCTCGCAAAAAATAAGAATAGCGCAGAGCGTCCTTGCTGTGTTTGCCGGGAGAAGCCACAACAAAAGGGACTAACATGGCCGCCCACTTTCTGGGCTCCCAGTGGCTGACAGCGGTCACATGATGGGAGCCGAGTGCTCTGATTGGCTGATGCTGCTCCCAGCACCAGGGAGGAGACATGCACTGGTTTGGCTGCCCTTCTGATTCGGAATTTTCCGCTGGATGATTTCCGCATTAAAAGGGATACCCATCCCTCACCTCCCTCACTCTATAGAGTGGTTGGGCATGCCTTCTAATTAGGAATATTGAGCTCACAACAGGGTGCCGACTGCACTGATGGTTGAGAGGACTTTTCACTTTCAATGGAATTTCAATCCTACATACAATGGACTAAGGGACACTTATCCACTCCCAGGCGATAGTAAACACCTCAATATAGTGCTATATTCAGTAACAGAGGTCTTGGCGGGGTGGCGCGAGTTGCCCTTCTAATGCGTGACACCAAATTATTTCAACGCTTTCACTACAGAATTTCCTTAATGAACGGCAAATTATCTAGTGATACTGAGGAAAAAAAATCACCCCTTCCCCCATTATCTAGTGGTACTGAGGAAAAAAAATCACCCCTTCCCCCATACCAACCAAACCTTACCACTCCACCCAATACCATATCATATTACCCCTCCCCACCCCATACCAAACCATACAGTGCCATACCAAGCCATACCATACCATAATATGCCATCCCATACCACATAATATTATCATACCACCCTCGCTCGAAATCAGATCATACCATATAATACCATATTACACCTACCCCATATTACTAACACCCCATACTATACCACCCAATGAGCTTCCTGTTATCGGTTCCTCATACTTATCACTATACGAGTATAGCTCATCCTCTCTCCACACCGTCTATCCCCCATCTGTAACCTATCCCCCTTCCTAACCCCCTTGTTATTTGCACTTGCTATGAACTCCTATGTACCCAATCTCCACCCCACACAACTCCCACCTCACTACTCCCCTCCCTAACCCCCTAACAATAACGCCTAAGTCACGGGCAGCCTCCCTGCCTGCCTCCAATCCACGTGTAAAATATTGCCGCACGTTCAAGTTTGTAAGAGGGGACTAAGGCTGCAGTATGTGTGGATAGTGAACAGAGTGAATTTCTCTATTTCAATGTTGGATTGAAACAGGGATGTGCCATGTCCCCATGGTTGTTCAATCTGTTAACGGATGGGGTTATAAAAGAGGTACAAAGTAGGGCAGTGGAAGCTGAGGGCAGTGTTTGGAAACTCCATGTACTGTTGTTGTTTGCTGATGATATAGTACTGTTAGGTGAAGAGGAAGGAGAACTGCAAGGCTTGGTGGATGAGTGGAGAGTATCTACGAAACTGAGTCTCATGGTTAATGTACAGGGGAATAAAGTTATGGTCTTCGAGAGAAATGAAGTCACTGAATGTACAGTGAGGCTGGATGAGGAGGAAATCGAAAATGTGAGTCCATTCGAGTACTTGGGTAGTATGATGAGTAAGGATGGGGGTTTAGAGGGTGAAGTGCTTTAAAGGGTACAACAGGGAAGAAAAGTTGCTGGTTCTTTGAAAGCAGTAATAAGGAACAGGGAAGTGAGTATGGAAGTAATAAAGTCGCTACATGACAGTATTGTAACACCAATCCAAACGTATGGAGGTGAAGCTTGGGTCTTGGTGGAAAGACACAAGTCAAGAGTGAGAGCAGTGGAAATGAGTTATCTGAAAGGAGCATGTGGAGTTACGTGGAGTGACAGACTGACAAATAAGGAAGTGAAGGAGCGTTGTGGTGTGGATGCGGATGTGACAGAAAGCGTTAGAAGTACACTGAGGTGAGTGTCCAGTGTAGTGGTGTGGGTCCTGGTATAATGTTGTGGGTGTAGTATTAGTGGTATTACAAGGATATAAGTTTCAAGTCATTGGTGTGGCATATGAATGTGGATGTGGTGATGTGGTGTGAGTGTTTGGTGGTGGTGGAGTAAACACACCTGTGTCTTTTGTAAACACTGCTCGAAGGCTGCGTCAGCCTTGGCTATTAATGTCATTCACACATAGCACCACCTTAGCATCAATGAGCCGTCTGTGAACACCGACGTTTACATCTTCAGTCATCAGCATTATCATGATCATCCTAACCACGTCTCCCATTAAGACTGAAGGTGAGAAGGATCCTGAAATATGAATAAACACACACACTCACACACAAGGAAACTATCACTAGAGTGCTACGAACAATGGGGCATACATACATTTCTGCATGATTCAACCCTACATTTTTTTGCTATTTATAAGAAACGATTCTCACGAAATGTGTTTCATAAATCCTCTACAGGTTTCATAAATCCTCTACAGTAGCCTTCATTCCATCTATTACTGAGTTTGAAAAA
>JAGKTI010031565.1:0-12105 GCA_018397915.1 Birgus latro
CCTCATTCTTCATATCGAGTTCCTCGTAAGCAGACATTGCTCTGCCTGACTGTCTATCTATCTATACTGTATACCTAGGCTGCTTCCCCCAAGGAAAGGGAGGTAGCCGAGACAGGACGACACACTCCCAATTCACTCATCCACTCATACACACTCATTCGCATCTTAGCCCCAAAGGGGAGAAGGGACACATCCTCACCGCACCACACCGCACAAGGGTTAACTGCGCAATGCAATCAGTGACATTCGCAGCAGGGCCCGACAGCAGAGCTGGTTTACCCCTGCCACATCACAATGGACCCATCCCCTTACCCGCACTTGACCTGATCAGCTGATCAGACAAAATGCGGGAGAATATCCCCTCAGGGCTGCGTCATTATTTATGCATTCACAATTTCCCTCCATTCACTTCTATCACGCATAGCCACTCTTCCTTGCTCAACAGACATCCCTCTGGCATCCAGCGCTCTCTTCACACTGTCCATCCATCCTATTCGTGGTCTTCCTCTCAACCTTACACCTCTCACATCAAATCTAGTTATCTTTTTCACCAGTCGCTGATTGTAATAACAATAACTTTGTTACTTTGCCTCACTCTTCATGTCGAGTTCCTCCTAATAGCGTTGAGGCCCTTAATAAACATCACGAACAGCAAAGTCCAGGAAAATCCTATCCATCTGGGCAGCTCCACAACTCTTTTTTAATACGTGATTATAAAATACTCCAAGCCAGTTCATAGTTTCTACTCGGTATCAAGCTCGAAGTGAATTAAAACTGGTTGGGTAACAATAACTTCTAAACAATTTGCTTTTGACCTCTTGACTACAGAATGAAAACTTCTCATGACAGTACTGCCAGCTGCCATCACCTGCATTACTACCTTTTCTGATTATATCTTTGCTATTCATTTTGTCCATGCTTATCATATGATCACGACAGAAGCTGTGAACAATGAAATGCCAATGAAATACAAAGACAAAAACAAGTAGATGGTGATAACCGAATGGAAACAGTAAAGGGAGGAATGACGGAGTGAAGGAAGGGAGGAAGGAAGGGTGGGAGGGAGGAGACAGTTAAACAATGGAGAAACTGAAAAAGTAAGGAGAATGAATAAAGGAAGGAAGCAGTGACAGGAGGAAGAATGCAGCGTATTGCTGGAATAAGAGAAGTGATGTACAGCAGTGGTTCTGAATCTTTTATCTTGTTCGCACTCCTTTCAAACCACCAGACAGTTGTCGCATCACTGCCCCAGTTTCATGAAAGAACAACACTATTCTCACAGGAATTTAATAACGGATCCATCATGGTTCTGAATATTTATTTGCAACTTTATATAACTAACAACTAACTGATCCATAAGAAACAATGCATCATTTATTTACTCACTGCATCGTGTGTTTTGAGAGATATTGCTTGCCGTGCAAACTCAGTGACTTTGTTGTTGTTTATTCTATTATAGCATTGAACCTTGGCTTCTTGGTGCTGGGCGCTACTCGCATGTCATGCTGAGCCTCCAACCCATTTCTGCACATACTTTTCATATGAAGCAGAGAAAAGGATTCAGTTTCACAAGGATAAGGGGTCGTGAATGGCACCAGCACAGTGAGAGCCTGTCTTGCTGGTACAGGATATGTTTCCAGCTGAGAGGTCCAGAAGTGCCGCAGATGGCCCTCGGTAAACTCCATTTGGATTGCATGATTGCTTCTCAAAATAATGAGATCTTCCTTGATGTCAGTGTCATCATCAGTATGTTCCAAAATCTTCCGGAAAGGGTGCCTGATTCAGTTATCACAGGCTTGCAACTCCCCACACGAAAAGTAACTACTGGATGAGCACATGCTCAGCAACATTTAAAGCACTGTCAGGTTGTAGGAAGTACCTACCGTGATTATTCATTCAAGAGATGGAAAATTTACTTAATTTCCTTTTTTTTCTTTTTCTTTTTATGAGTCCGATTCTGGGCATAGGCTTCACAGTCTACTCCCAAGGCCCAGTAGTCCTCCTACATACCATACACCTCTGCATGTCACCACTTCGGCGCTAACACCCACCGTCCGTATTGAATACATGCTAGGGTTGCCTCATACAGGACTGGTGTATTGGTATTAGCAGGGATGTTTTTACGGCATGTCGGCGGGTCTTCTGGTAGATCGGCAAAGTCTGATATTTATGAAATTCAAATCCTTAAACTGTTCCCTGCCCCAGCTGGGATTTGAACCTGGGTTCGGTAGGACTGCAGGCCACCACTCTACTGATTGAGCCACCACCTCCCCCATACACGTCTTTCACGTCTAATCTATAAAACAAGTTTTTCTTTGAGTGAAGTCAACCTCTCCCTTGCAGTTGCAACAGTGAGTCCCTTTCCCTGCCAAGAGCGATTGAGCTCACTGAGTGCTGTAACTAAATAGGCCAAATATGCAGTTCAGACACGCAAGATAGCACACGGCCATGTGACAGCCACTTCACTTCTGTTTGGAACATACCCATTTCCCAGCAAAACAACTGAAACAGTCGATGATTCGCAGAACGACTACGAAACATGTTCACAACTTTCCCACAAACATTCAAAATCCTCCTCAGGTTTGGAAGCAATGATCTTACTGCCAGCGCGTGCTGGCGATGAAAACAGTGGGCGGTCTTCATGTCAGGAATTTCTTTTGTCACTAGTGTAGCAAACCCTGAACTGTTGTTCAGCATGGCTGGTGCCCCATCAGTACATACCGAACCAATCATGTTGAGATGGAGTTGGTGTTCCGTGAAGAGTTCCTTTATAATACCCAACACATCTATAGCTTGTGCAGTTGTTTTCAATGGCTGACAGAAGATAAAATTTTTGGTAATTCTTTACCCTATAGGTGCAGCAATTCCACCTATATTATAACAAACTTACGATCTCGAGGTAAGTAATATTGGTACACATGCAACATAGATGGTTACCTGTTGAACTGTGACTGCAGGAAGTGATTGAAAAAACAAAATATACATCCTTTTTAGTATTTAAGGAGGTGGCCAGGTTGCCTGCGGGAGTGTTTACCGACGATCTCTCCGACTGGCCGCGTTGTTTACCAACCTTTGCTCCGACTCAATGTGTCAGTGTGTTCTGTGTCAAAGCTATGGGAAACAATGATTTGACCAAACCTAACCTAACCAAACCAAACCTAATCCAACCTAACCTAACTTGTGTTTGACAGCCAGCTTTCAAATATAAAAATGCGAATTAGGCACATAAAATATGGCCAGCTAGTGGTAGACGTCATCAAAATATTTATGCATTAACCCAAGGCGTCCCATCGACGTATGGGTACGTCGCAACGTTTTGTCACAGCTACACCCATCGATGTACGGGGACGTCGCGCAATTGCAAGGGTCATAATTTGCACAATTTTCAAGTTTCATGAGTGATTTTTGGTAGGCATATGTGGGAGACCTTCCTCTATCTGCTGTCAAGTGGGGATACTGCCTGGTCCCACCTGACCCCCCCTCCCCCCCACACTCGGCAATTCACCTGTTAGCAGTGACCTGGCCAGTAAAGACATGTTGCCCCACGGTCTCTCCAATGACGAAATTCACGGTGAAAGTGATTCCTGAAGTGGAGGACAAAGAAATAAAGAAGCTAGAGGTAGAAACAAACAGAAGTGATGAGGTGGTAATGTCGTAAAGGAAGGTGCCATATGTGGATGTGTTTGGTGACTGAACAATGCTTATATTGTCTATATAAATGTGTGAAAACCAATATAGTCTTGTACTACACATAAATTCGTACCAAATAAATAAATAAATACGTAATTTAAAATGGCTTTAATTAGTTAACCCTTCCATAGTTCGTTTTCTTTAGCCAGGTACCCTGAGAAAGAGGGAAAATGTAAGGCTGACTCATCACCTATAGCACCCTTTATAGCCTCAGGAGGGCGATTTCTCTATGAATTTTCGATGTTTCTCACCAAAAGCGAATGTTTGAGCCAAAAAAATATTTTCCCGAAAATGCTCGGAACTGGGAGGTATCGGAGGTTGGAAATAGGTCGGGACGTGACGGGTTAAAAATCCTTACTTATAGCTTTAAGAGGCAAGTTTATAAAAATTCTCCGTAGCTGTTGTAATCCAGGAAGAATAACAAGTAACCTGTGAAAGACTCATTTTAGTAGAAAATATGGAAAGGATGCACCCGTTGGTAAAGAATTATTATTATTTTTTCAGTTCTTTGTCGTTTTGTGTACCAGACCACTACCAGTAACTGAAAACAGTTTGACACATCTGTTGATTCATCAACCTGATCTTTGGTGGACTAGCCTTAATATCAATGACAACCTTCTCCAGAATTATGCCGATAATTCGATTATGAATCACATCATTTGATAAAGGCACTTACTGTATTTTTTTCTTTACCTCTGCGCCAAGAACATTCTTCTCCATTTCAAGGGCAAATGGCTTGATCAGTTTCTCGTCAGTTGTATGGACTTTCCTTGACTTAGAAACCTAGTATGCAACTTGACAAGAAGCAAGTAGCAAGGGTTTTCCTGGTGGTGAAAATCTATATTTCAGCAACGTGCCGGCAGGGTCAAACCTGGTTCATTTGACCTTTAATGTTGTGACATTGTTCCCTGCATCCCTGCCGCAATGTCTGTTCTAGAAATGTCCAGTAGACTTTGATGGCTTCAAATTCGCGTTCCAGAGCATGATACTGCACAGGATAGACTGTGGGCGTTGTGTACTATCGTTCTCCTTAACATTTATTTATTTATTTATTTCTGACATGTTGAGGTCAAACATAAAAAAAAAGAAGCAAAACATATAAATAAACTAGTAATAAACAAATAGATAATAAATTAATAAAAATTTAATGTCTCTCTGGGACAAGATGTGATGGAGTGAGAGACAACTGACATGGTCTAACCAAGATTACATACACAAACACACGAAATATCACACTTCGGCAAACAACAGCACTCCTATTTGCAGGCCTACGTACACCACAAAAGGGAAGAAAAGGAAATGGTTTCGCCATCACTTGTAGACTGATGTGTGCGTGAGCATTACCCCACTACCCTCTGCCGTAACTCATCCACTAAGACAAACAGGCGCATTCTCTTACTTGCCTGCTAGACTTGCTGTCCATCACTCAATATAGCATGCCACAATACGAAGTGTACACACTGTTATAAATTAAATCATATAACTGTGTGTATAGCCCATTATACGAGCACATTATTAAATTTAGTTCTTAGAACGTAAATATTTATTATGGTCAACTGCATCACCATCGTTATAAAAGATACAACTTCTCCCAAACGATGAACCACGTTTGAGGACAGCTTCTCGCACCCCTAGCAGACGTGTCTGCCATCCTCTGCTAAGAACCCCTGGACTGGGCGGTAAGAGGAGGTGAGGGAGGAAGGTGTACAGCAAAGAGAAGTACGGAATTAAAGGAGAAACTAGTGATGTACACATGCCATTTTTTGTTTTTGCAATAATCAGTAATATGTATCATACACGATGAGGGACGGAAGAGAAAGTTATATGTAGAAAGGAAGAGAGAGGTGAAGAGATTAATAAGAGTAAGAAGAGAGTGGATGAGGAATTTGGAAGGAATTTGAGTGTAAAGTGGAGGGAATGTAAAAAAAAAAAATGCTCGGGAAAGAGGTAGAAGTTAGACAGGGTGATAAAGACGTAAGCTGGGGAGTGAAAGTTAAAAATTGCAGCTTGCAAGTGGAGAAGGGAGAAAAAGTGAGCAGATGGATAGAACACTTAAAGGAATTGTTGAACATAGAAAATGAAAGAAATGGGAGTATAAGTTGCTGGGGAATGGCCGGGAGAAGGAGGGAGTTTAGAAGAGAGCAAGAAATCAGTAGGATGGAAGTTGTGGAAGTAATGAAGAAAGTCACGATGGGGAAAACCCCAGGAACTGATGGAGCGTGTGGTGATATGCTGAAGAATGGGGGAGAGATAGCAGTAGAATGGATATGGAAGATGTGCAGATTGGCCTGGGAGGAAGGTAGAATCCGGGAGGATTGGAATTCAGGTATAATTATCCCCCTGTACAATAGTGTAACAAGAATTGTATATGGTAGGATGCTTATTGACAGAGTTGGGGAAATAACAGAGCAAATAGTTGGAGAAGAACAGGGAGGTTTTAGAAAGGGAAAAGGTTATGTAGATCAGATGTTTATCCATAGGTCTTTAGGGAAAAGTTTCTAGAGAAGGGAAAGAAGTTGTATGCGGCCTTCATGGATTTGGAGAAAGCATATGACGCAGTGGACATGCAAGGAATGCGGAAAGTATTAAGGATATGTGGAGTAAATGGGAAGTTGTTGAATGCTGTGAAGAGTATGTATGAGGGTGCTAAGGCTGCAGTGCGTGTGGATAATGAACTGAGTGAATTTTTCTATTTGAATGTTGGATTTTCTATTCGATTATCGTTCAATCTATATATGGATGAGTTTATAAAAGAGGTACAAGGTAGGGCAGTCGATGTTGGCGCGACCCTAATGAGAGAAGACAATGTTTGGAAACTTCTTGTACTGTTGTATGCAGATGGTACTGTATTGTTACCTCCGCCGAGGAAGTTATGTTTTCACCCCTGTCCGTTTGTTTGTTTGTTGGTTGGTTGGTTTGTGAGCAAGATCACACAAAAACCACTGGACGGATTTTCACGAAATTTGGAAGAAGAATGGGCCTTGGCCCAGGATAGACCCAATTAAATATTGGTGCGAATCCTGATACAGGTGTGGATCCTGATTTTTTTTTTCACTGTAACATTGCAAGATAGGGCGTTTCTCGACATACTCGAAAAATTTTTCAGTGAATATTGCATGGACCTTGATGAAAAAAATCAGGCATATTTAGGATGTTGGTATCTTCGAATGTGTACAGTTTGGCGCGGATCCATATAAAATTCCGGATCTAGTAGCTTTAAATATGCTTTTATAGGGAGGTAGTCTTTTTCCAGCTGCATATTGGACCTTGGCGGAGGTATGCGCTCTACTGAGTGCCATTCTAGTTAAGTATGAGTTTGGAAGAGTGTATAAGAAATGGAATCTAAAGGTGAATGTAGGGAAAAGCAAAGTTATGGTCTTCGAGATAAATGTAGCCACTGAATGTACAGTGAGGCTGGATGAGGAGGAAATGGAAAATGTGAGTGAGTCTAAGTACCTGGGCAGTGTGATGAGTAAGGATGGAAGTTTAGAGGGTGAAGTGCTTGAAAGAGTACAACAGGGAAGAAGGGCTGCTGATTCCATGATAGCAGTGATAAGGAACAGGGAAGTGAACATGGAAGTAAAAAAAAGTCGCTGCATGACAGTATTGTGATATCAACCCTAACGTATGGAAGTGAAGCTTGGACTTTGTTGAAGGGACACAAGGCAAGAGTGAAAGCGGTGGAAATGAGTTATTTGAGAGGAGCATGTGGTGTTACGTGGAGAGACAGACTGACAAATGAGAAAGTGAAGGAGCGTTGTGGTGTGGATGTGGATTTGATAGAAAGCATCAGGAGAAATACACTGAGGTGGTTTGGCCATGTGGAGAGGGTGGAGAGCGAGAGACTAACGAGAAGAGTGTATGGGAGTGAGGTGGAGGGGGGGGGAGAGGGAGAGGGAGGCCAAGGATGAAATGGAAGGATGGAGTAGAGAGGTATATGAGAGAGGGGGTGTGAGCTGGGAGCAGGGCAATGAAATGGCGTTGAAGAGGCGACATGGAGGCGATTTGTTTGTGGTTGCCCCTTACGGAACTGAGGAGTCTGGCAACAGACAGACAGATACGTGTTTTTCATTAGCTCATAATGCTGGATGTGCAAATTACGTGATTTGTCTCATTAGTTCGGAACCAATGACATGCAAGGAATGTCAAAGCATAGTGAGATACTCGTAAACTAACCAGTAATGTATATACTGTATAATAAAAGTAGGTTAGAATCCCATTATATTAGTACGAAAGGCTAAATGTGTAAACAATGTCACTCTCGTGATATTATGCTACTCAGCCATATTCAGCTGGCCCAATTATTAGTCCGAAACACGAAATGTTCAAAGGATGTAAAAACCAGGTTAAATACTGCTACAGTGCTCAGCAGCAGATAATCAAAAGGGTTACAATCGCATTTTATAAGCCAGGAATCCAGTACTTGTTAAAGAAAGCTAAACCTTTATGATATTTTGCTCATCTAATCAACAGCACAATAAACAATGGATTACAGTATTTCTGTATTAGACTGGAAATAAGCTTAAATACTTGTGAAGTCGCTCTATTTCCGGCCAAGAATCAGATACCATTAATTTGCTTCAGTAGTTACCACTTCCGTATCTCTCGCCAGACACATACGGCCGTAGGCTTAAAGCCATTATTGGGCCTTTCCTATGGGCCCTATATCAAAGCGCTGTGCTATAAGTTTAATTAGGGAAAGATTTTACTCTATTTGTAGGGCTTGTTTTATTATTATTATTATTTAAGGGGAAGCATGTTACGGCTCTCGGAAAACCCCATATTTAATTAATCGTTACAAAGTAGCCCTGTACCTGCAGAAAACATAGAATAATGTACATAATTTATGTAAAAAATATTTTAACAAGATAAACATGCAATGCAAGTATACAATGCAACTGATTTGCTTGTTATTAAAACCCACGGGCTGTACCTTACGGAACAATAGGCCAAGGGCAAGCACGGACTCTGCTGTGAGCTAGTGGTGACACACACTATCATATATATATATTTTTAACAGTAGTTAATAGCAGGATGAGACTGCCAAATTGACATGCTTGAGCCACTTTTGCACATTTTCCATAACAATGATTTAATTAAATACTGGACGTTCAGCTAATGCTATAGGGAATAATGTAGATGTTAATGTCTCATATAATAACGAGAAAGTTATTCTTAGCACACAGGCGTCGTGAACTCATCAGATCTCCGGCCCTACAAACTACATTTTTCTCTCGCTCCTTTTTTCCCCCCTTGCCTTAGCTCTTGATGGATTTTTTCAAGTAGTCTCCAACTGCGTTTGAAGTTCCAGTGTTTTTTATTTCCTTAAAAGTGGCAACAAGCGCCTAAAAACCAGTGTTTCTTCACAGACGGACACTATCTTGCGGTGCACGAAGACATATGGACACCATCTGAGAACACCATTTATGAGCATATTTACCCTTGTCAGTACCTACTTATCCCAACCTAATCTAAATTTCCGTAACAACCCAACCTATTTATGCTAACTTTACCTAACCTGTCTTAGGCCCTTACCAATTTTATGCTAACCTAACCAAACATCCTAACCTGTGTGCAAACACAGACGGACACCATCTTAGAACGCAATTTTTTGAGCGAAATTTCCCTTTATCTGTGCCCATTTACCCAGACCTAAGATAAAATCTCGTAATTCAACCCAACCTTATTTATTCTAACCTACCAAAACGATTTTAGGCTGACCTAACCAAATTTATCCTAATCTAGCCTTTACCGTAGGTAGTCATTTTCTTTATTTGTGGATCCTCTTCATATTCGAAAACACACTTCAGTATACCTTTATTAAGTCACTAAATCAGTTCAAAGGTAGTTTTTTTTTTTTTTTTTTAGGTGATTCTGCGTCTCCAGATTACCTAATTCTTATAACTCCAGCGCTAGATATCATATTAACAACATGAGTATTGTTTGAAAAGCTTATTACTCTAAAAGCATATAACGTATACGTACAAACAAGTGCTAATATATAAAGAAAAAGGACGGGGAATTGTTTTGTTTTATTGTTGATGGACATCGTCTCGACAAAGAATAGTTACGTCCTCGTCTCACTCTTCCACAGACTCCAACAGCAGTAGCTCAGTAGGACAGACATCGCCTAGTGAGTAGTTCCTCGAAGCGTAAGCCTTTGAGTGCACACAAGATCAGCTCATGCACAGTAATAACACAGGCTTCTCACGTTCGTAGTCTTTACTTTCCAAGTAATTACACTGTCTGCTTAACTAATTTCAGAAGTGCCAGAACTACACTAACTTCACAAGGCCACAAGTAAACTGACACCTTTATTCTCCCATCTTTTAAAACCTTCCTTGCTACTCGAAAGTTCTTGGTGTTCGTAGCTGCAACAGTTCCAGGTCGGAGACATCCAAAATATTCCAGAACTTTCTTACATTACGTAACACTCAAAATGCTTTAGCGTACAAACTGAAATTAAATATGAATATTACATAATTCAATAATCATCCAAATAAAACATTAGAGAGGAGAGAGAGAAAAAAGAACGCATAACTTTACAAAATACTCGTGCCTCCGTTCACAGCAGCAAGCTACCTGACAAATCTGACTAGCAACTGAAAATGCGCGAACTATCCGGAATTTTCCACCACCACCAAGCTAACACTTCTGCTTCTCAACAGAATAGTCAAGGCCACTCCCGCGGGAGCGCTTCCAACATACCAACTAGTCATGCGTGGGTACCAACTGCTCCCTTTCCTATAATGTTATCTTAGCATACCATGTAAAAACTGAGAGCCTGCTTGTGCATTCCTTGGTGTGTAAAGTAGGGACCAGTGTAGGGCCTCTCCATTTGTATTAAAGCATACGGCCGTTACTCTGAGTTTATGCACGGTGTCCGTCTTTAAAAATGCCTCCAAGTTCCTACCAGTGCTTTCCTCCATCCTCTGCCTCTGCCACCATCATTTGTCCAAGCTGCCCTCCATAATGCACTTACTATTCCACCGCGTCTTTGCGCACTTAGAGCATGTCTGTTGCTTTCCTCCTTAACGCATCATGAACAAAAAACATGCCAAGCCTCTGTCACCTTACAAGTATTAGTCAACAGAGGAGCATGGGAAGCAGAATAGATGAAATATTAGACGAATATTTGTCCCTGACTCTACAGTTGCATTACATTTTACACTTTTCTCTATCATTGCTTCACCAGATGAGGCGAGAGGAGGATATATATTCAACATGGGGGAGGGGGGTATTATAAAGGCTCATTGCCTGTTTCTACGGTGAACAAGTCTCCACAACAAGCAGTCTTATGCACAACTAAAGCTAAGTAGAGTTTACAAATACTTTACTGCCACTAGTGTGTTGATGTATTTTAGAGCCGTAATCATCTACTGGCCTTTGGAGGCTCTTTGCAACTTCGCATACGGCGACCAATTTTGTACAGGCCTATTAACCTACAAGTGCAGTCTGATATTCTAAAGTATATCTATAGTCACTCTGAATATCAGCAGTATGCATCTGGAAAAAATCAAGGTACTGTACAACATTATTAGAGTATCACAGCTGTGCAAATATCAGTGGTAAGACTGTGCAAAAGAGCCCGGCAGCTGATTAGAAACTTGGTGCCTGTTGTCTAGGCCCGGGATTCTGTAACACATCTTCCTTCCTCTGCATATAACTCTTTTCACCTCATTGTTTGAATATGCTTATTTTGGTTTATGAATAAACTACGTGTGATGCAAACTATATAGCTGTGCTGAAAAGTCACTTAAGAGCATATAGTTGTACGAGTATAGCCTGCACGTGTGGGATGGGGGCTTTGGGGGCACAGGGGAGTGGGAACGTTTTGTGTGTGTGGGGGGGGGAATAAAATAAACGTATATCTAGCTTCTATTCAGTTTTCCTGTCTTGCTGTTGATTGTAGTCTGTCACGTGGCATGCAGGCTGATGACATCCAACACCCACACCTACTACATAAATGACTGTCAATGGCGGGAATGCATATACCTTGGCACTCTTCACTTTAATAATAGGGACCTTACCTTTATCACCTGTGGAGGATCTCTAACACCTCTTCTTTACACTTTTCCTCTGCCTGTGACGTGTTGCATAGAGGATTGAGTGTTATGTAACCATTTGAAAACCAATGACATACTCTGGTGATATACTCTTGACGATTTTATGCATCATATGGGAGATCTATTGAAGTGAAGGGGTCAGTCAAGCTGTATCTAACGTACCCCCCCCCTTCACCCAAGATCGAAACTTCTCTCCTAACCTGAATAAAACTAACTGGAGAGCAAAAATGATGTGGTAAACCAGTCAACAGATCGAAGACGTTCAGCATTTTATGGATATATTAAACAGACATAAATGACATATCTGTGCTTTCAACTCTGATAATAAACTAGACAGTCCCTTCCTTGA
>JAGKTI010031566.1:0-12104 GCA_018397915.1 Birgus latro
ATCGAAGATGTAGAACTGAGCATAATCTTATTCAGTTCAGGAGGGCAAGGGCTAAGGCTCGTCAGGTGCTCAAGGATGTTAGGCGAGAATCTTGGAAAGCATATGTTTCCTCAGTTAACTCTAGGACGCCAGTGTCTCAGGTGTGGAAGAGGGTCAGGAAAATTTCGGGAAAATTTACTCCAACTAAGTCCCCTGTGTTGAAGGTTAATGGCATTCCTGTCGGTGACCCCGTGATTGTGGCTGATATTATGGCATCTGCATTTGTAGCAGTCTCTCATAGGGACGCTGCCACTTCAACGTTTACTAGACACAGAGAGCTGGAGGAAACTAAGGTGCTGGACTTCTGTTTGGAGAATAGGGAAATGTACAATCTCCCTTTCTCTTCTCACGAGCTACAGTTTGCCCTTTCCCTTTGTCATGACACATCTCCAGGGCCGGATGACATACCATATGCGATGCTTCAGCACTTGGATGAGGATACACAGTGTTCTCTCCTCAACCTTTTTAACAGAATTTGGAGGAACTCTTCTTTACCCACCTCTTGGCGTGAAGCTATTGTATTGCCATTCCAAAAGCCAGGGAAAGCAGGGTACACTCCTCTTGAATATAGGCCGATTGCTTTGACGTCCTGCATGTCCAAACTGTTTGAAAAAATGGTTAATCTATCTATCTATTGCCAGACGCCTCAATCCCGAACGGGGTGGCCACAAACAAATCGCCTCCATGTCACTCTGTCCCCTGCCATTTCACTACCACGCTCCCAACTCACACCCCCCTCTCTCATATACCTCTCCACTCCATCCCTCCATCTCATCCTCGGCCTCCCCCTCCCTCTCGCCCCCTCCACCTCACTCACATACACTCTCCTCGTCAATCTTTCACTCTCCATCCTCTCCACATGCCCAAACCACCTTAACGTGTTTCTCCTAACGCTTCCCATCACGTCCTCAACCACACCACAACGCTCCTTCACTTCCTCATTTGTTAGTCTGTCTCTCCATGTGACTCCACATGCTCCTCTCAAATAACTCATTTCCACTGCTCTCACTCTTGACTTCTGTCCTTCCAACAGGGTCCAAGCTTCACTTCCATATGTCAGAGTTGGTATCACAATACTGTCATGTAACAACTTTTTCACTTCCATGCTCACCTCCCTGTTTCTTATCACTGCTTTCAACGAACCAGCAACCTTCCTTCCCTGCTGTACCCTTTCGAGCACTTCACCCTCCAGACTACCATCCTTACTCATCACACTGCCCAAGTACTTAAATTCACTCACATTCTCCATTTCCTTCCCATCCAATCTCACTGTACACTCACTGGCTTCACTTCTCTCGAAGACCATCACTTTACTCTTCCCCACATTCACCTTTAGATTCCGTTTCTTACACACTCTCCCAAACTCATCTACCAAGCCTTGCAGCTCCCCTTCGTCTTCACTCAACAACACAGTATCATCTGCAAACAACAGTACAGGTAGTTTCCAAACACTGCCCTCTCTCACTAGGGCCGCTCCAACATCCACTGCCCGACCTTGTATCTCTTTTATAACCCCATCCATATACAGATTGAACAACCATGGAGACATGACACATCCTTGTTTCAATCCAACCTTCAAATGGAAAGATTCACTCAGTTTGCCATCCACACGCACTGCAGCCTTAGCACCCTCATACATACTCTTCACTGCCTTCAACAACTTCCCATCCACTCCATATATTCTTAATACCTTCCACAAACCTTGTCTATCCACCCTGTCATATGCTTTCTCCAGATCCATGAAGGCTGCATACAACTTCTTGCCCTTCTCTAGAAACTTTTCCACTACGGATCTAAGAATGAATATCTGGTCTACACAACCTCTTCCCTTCCTAAAACCTCCTTGTTCTTCTCCAACTAATTCCTCAGTAATTTCCCTAACTCTGTCAATAAGTATCCTACCATATATTTTTCCTATTACACTGAGAAGGCAAATGCCCCTATGATTACCACACACTGCTTTTTCCCCTTTTCCTTTGTACAGAGGAATAATTATACCTGACTTCCAATCCTCCGGGACTCTACCCTCCTCCCAAGCCAATCTGCACACCTTCCACATCCATTCTATTACTATCTCTCCCCCATGCTTCAGCATTTCACCACACACTCCATCAATTCCTGGGGCTTTCCCCATTTTAACTTTCTTCATTGCTTCCACCACTTCCATCCTGGTGATTTCTTCCTCTCTTCTCACAACCCTCCTTCTCCCTGCCATTCCCCAGCCACTTATACTTGCATTACTTTCATTCTCTATGTTCAACAGTTCATTNGGATCTAAGAATGAATATCTGGTCTACACAACCTCTTCCCTTCCTAAAACCTCCTTGTTCTTCTCCAACTAATTCCTCAGTAATTTCCCTAACTCTGTCAATAAGTATCCTACCATATATTTTTCCTATTACACTGAGAAGGCAAATGCCCCTATGATTACCACACACTGCTTTTTCCCCTTTTCCTTTGTACAGAGGAATAATTATACCTGACTTCCAATCCTCTGGGACTCTACCCTCCTCCCAAGCCAATCTGCACACCTTCCACATCCATTCTATTACTATCTCTCCCCCATGCTTCAGCATTTCACCACACACTCCATCAATTCCTGGGGCTTTCCCCATTTTAACTTTCTTCATTGCTTCCACCACTTCCATCCTGGTGATTTCTTCCTCTCTTCTCACAACCCTCCTTCTCCCTGCCATTCCCCAGCCACTTATACTTGCATTACTTTCATTCTCTATGTTCAACAGTTCATTAAAGTGTTCTCTCCATCTGTTTACTTTTTCTCCCTTCTCCACTAGTAATCTACCATTTTTATCATTCACACCCCCACTGCCTTCGTTGGCACCCTGTCTAGCTCTCTTTACCTCCTTCCAGAACATTTTCTTACATTCCCTCCACTTTGCACTCAAATTCCTTCCAAATTCCTCATCCACTCTCTTCTTACTCTCTCTTACTAATCTTTTCACCTCTCTCCTCCTCACTACATATAACTTTCTCGTCCGTCTCTCAGCTTCTTCGTTGCCCCTGTTCCTCATCCACTCATTATATGCTTTCTTCTTGGTTAATACTCGCCTTATATATTTCCTCGAAAGGAATGAGTCTCTTTCTAACTGTCAGTCTGGTTTTAGAAAGTATCGCTCAACAACAGATGCGCTGGTGCGTCTTGAGGCAGCAGTTTGTGCTGCCTTTGCTAGGAAGCAGCACCTAGTATGCGTTTTCTTTGACCTGGAAAAGGCATTCGACACAACATGGAGATTTGGGATATACAAGGAACTACACTCTATAGGATTACGTGGAAGACTGCCCCTGTTTCTAATCGATTTCCTTCGTGATCGTAAATTTAAGGTTCGAGTTGGTGCCACCTTGTCTCCGTCGTACCCTCAGGAGGAAGGGGTGCCTCAAGGGAGTGTCCTTAGTGCGTCTCTGTTTGCAATTGCGTTGAATGGTATTGCAGCATCAGTTCCAGAAGGAGTATCTGCTTCTCTATATGTTGATGATTTAACGCTATGGTTTGCTACTTCCCGAATGGCTGTGGCAGAGCGCAGAATGCAGCTTGCTCTGGACTGGGCTACCATGCATGGCTTCCATTTTTCACCAACTTAAACAGTGGCCTTACATATCTGTCATTTGAAAGGTATACATCCAGACCCAGACCTCCAATTGTACGGCCAGAGAGTGCGAGTTGTAGGTGAGGCAAGGTTTCTTGGCCTTATTTTCGATAGGAGGTTGACATGGGTCCCTCATATCCGTTCATTAAGTCAGTCATGTCATCCAGCCCTTTCTCTCCTACGGACCTTGTCCCATCTGTCATGGGGCGCCGACAGAACTACCCTGCTGCACCTTTACCGTACCTTAGTGAGGAGCAAACTAGACTTTGGGTGTGAGGTGTACTCGTCTGAAGCGCTTCGGAGGCACGGCTACGCTGGGATCCGTCTGTCTACTGGGGCTTTCCGCTCGTCACCGATACCCAGCCTGCTTGTTGATGCAAATGAGCCACCATTGGATATCCGTAGACAGTCCTTATTAGTGCGGTGTTGGCACCGCCTCCACCGTCTTACCAACTCTCTGTGTAGTAGGGTTGTCTCTGAGATTACTCTTCACCACTTTTACAACACCCATCCTCACCATCCCCACCCATTTGGGTACAGAGTAAGGGCTGCCATGGAGGAGCTGTGTTTTCCCTCCTCCCCTGTTTGCCCAGTACGTGTTTCCCGAGTGCCTCCATGGCTTCTTCCAGAGGTTCAACCGTGTGTTTACTTCCCAGAGAGAAAGACCTCCCTTTCCTCACAGGCGGCCCTCTCTTACTTTTTGGAACATGCCGCTACCCACAGTGACTCAATCCCTGTGTATACAGACGGGTCCAAATCCCATTCTGGGACTGGGTTTGGCGTCATTCTTAATGATTCTAGCCGTGGCGGGAGTCTCCCTCCTTCCACATCCATTTTTACTGCTGAACTTACGGCTATTTTAGTTGCAGTTGAATTGATTTTTAGTTTACCACCATCTTCTTTTACCATTTTTAGTGACTGCCAGTGCCTTGCAAGCTTTGTCTTGTACCTCCTCATCTCATCCCCTAGTCTTGGCCATCCTAGAGTGGCTCTACTTGTTGAATAGGCATGGGTACTCTGTAAAGACGTGTTGGGTCCCTGCCCATGTGGGGGTTGTGGGCAATGAGCGAGCTGACTCCTTAGCGAAAGCTGCTGCATCACGCCAATTCTCTCCTCATTACCGTGTCCCGTTTGAGGATCTCCGTGTAGCCAGTATGACGGCTGCGCGTTCTTGTTGGCAGAAGAGGTGGGATGCCGTTGGGTCAAATAAGCTCCGCAGTATTCGTCAAGACCTGGGTAATGGAGGGTATGTAGGAATGTCCCGCCAGTGGGAGACAGCCTTAGCTCGCCTGCGGATTGGTCACACTAGGCTGACCCATGGGTTTTTAATGGAGAGTGCTCCCCCTCCCTTTTATGATGACTGCTTAGTTCCTTTGACAGTACGGCACATTCTTGTGGAGTGCCCCAGTCTGGGAGACCTTCGTCAGCGGTACCTTTCAAGGTACCGGACCGGTGATGGGTCCTACCTTCTCTCCTTGGTGCTTGGGGAGGAGGCTTGTACTGCAAAAGGAGGCACTTTCTCTTTTTTAACTCATGCTGGCCTACTGAGGAAGCTATAGTGCTCAATTCGTTTTAATTTATATTTTAATGTTGTTCTTATAACTCTCTTTATGGTGTTTTTCACTTATATTTGTCTTTTAGTTTTGGAGTGTTCTATGTCTCCTCCTTTTATTGATTTTACATTATGCTGACTTTTTTACAGTTTTTGTGTTCGGCGGCATATGACCCTTGCTGTTGCGCCGCCAAGTCAATTTCCATTCATTCATTCATTCGTCGCATGCAGAATAAATGAAACATTTATTAGCCTTAACCTTTAATACAGGTATATGTTAACATCTGTATAATAAAGCTAGACAGAATGCCCGTCCTTCATATGGTTCATCGTACCTTATACATAGAAATTGATTTAGGGAGAGTATCCGAAAAGGCTAATTTGGTGGCCATTTTGTTTATGCTCATTATAAGGGCAAATGCTCAAAATTCGTCTTGGGAACCGGGTCAGTCAGATCCAGCAAAGTTTAATTATGTTAAAAAATGAGGTTCTCAACTTTTACCTCAAAATGCATCCTGAAGCTTATACATGGCCCTTTCCCATAAATCAGTCTAGTTTATTTTCAGAACATATTTGTGCATCTTTCCTTATTTACGTTAATTCCTTTTAAGCATGTTAGCATTTTGCATATGCCTAGTCGCTCTGCTGGCTCCATTGCAGATCCTCTTTTTTTTTTTTGCGTCTTTACATATTATATCAAACCAAATCTTTCGTTCTATATCTTTTCCTTACAGTCTAGCAAATGAGTAATATATAATGCAAAGTCTTCATATTTATCATATGTGCTTAAGGGTGCGTGTTGATTAGTATAAACCTCTATAGCAGCCTTACTGCAACCTAACATTTTGTAATGTGTGTGTGTGTGTGTGTGTGTGTGTACAGACAGACAATCAATGTGCAGGCAGCAGTGTGAAGAGAGTAACACGGAGGGTAACAAGAGAATGCAAAGAAGCAACAAGGAAGTTATGTTCAAGGATGCGGCTTTGACAGAGAGTGGTTCGTAAAAGATGTTGACCAAATTTCTACGTAAATAAATCTCCATAGCAATGAACTGTTACCAGAAGTTATGTATTTTTTAAATTAGTTTAGTCTAGTATGACTTCGATTTGACTGGTACCAGCATGAGTGAACATGAAGGTATAAACAGGCGCTCCTATGCCTGACATGAGTTGAAGACCTATTACGAATATCACCAGATACCTGGCTATTCACTCGGGTTTAGTTGTAAAATGTTTGGTTGTTCTATGGGCGGAAAAGTATATAAGCAGCTAATTCTACACACGACATGGCAAAGACCCAGGAAAGTTATGTATACAGGCCAAACGTAACAGTTCACCTAAGATCACGACATTTTGGTTGCTGCACTAGTGAAAACAGAAACATAAACAAGCAGTCCTACAGACGACTCAAATTTCAAGCATACCTGCCTCCACAACAGACGTCTGCCATTGTCCATTTAAGTCAGCTTCACTGCAGATTAAGAATGGAGTATAAATAAGCACTCTTGTACACAACAAGAGTTCAGGAAATTTATTTACACTACCAGACACGTCTCTATACATGCCTCAATAACACAGAGTGAATATTAAAGTAGAAATAAAGAATCCTATTTACACTCTCAGATTTATTGGTGTACAGTATACGGCCTTCCACACGACTAAACAGCTCAAAGAGACTTAAGCTGCAGTGTTTGGCAGCTGTATGAATGAAGAAAAACATAAAAACAAGCAATCCTTTCCACAATATTCGTTATAAAAGTTCCTGTATGTACCTCCACAACAAGACGTCTCCTACTGGACACCTTAAGCTAACTCCACTACCGATTGTGACAGCTGGAAGAAGAAGTTCCAACGCAGAGGAAATGCTCGGGCATGTTGGAGTGCCAGTGACATTACTGGATACATGAGATACCTGGATTCATTTCGACTGGATCTGAGATATTCATAACTTTCAGAGGTTTATGAACTTGCAGCTTTACAAGAAGGTAATTATGGAAGTTGATTTTCTGCAACAGAATGGACACACACACACACACACACACACACACACACATTAATAACCATCATTACACTAACTTTAAATCCCACCTAGATGAGGTGAGGCAGGATCCAGGCAAGGAAATGAAATGGTACACAGTAATTCATACAAATGATGATTGATGTGTATTCCAGACTTTGTAAAATCCATTTTTTCTACGTAGCGGTTTTACGACTAGCCTGTAATTTCCATCTCCATTCCGTAAATCTTTGTTATATTCTCTAAGGAAATACATAATATTTTCACGATATAATGAACGAGCTTAAATAGCAGCAGGCCATAAAGACATATGTTCTTGCTGATTTCTTTTGCAAAAAATAGTACGCTTTCATTCTCTTGTAGTTATTTATACGTTCTTACTATCGACATAATATGCAACAGTAACGAAACTGTAGATCTTAAAGGTTATTATATATAATAAATCGCTAAGGAGGAGGTGCAACGAACATTCTCAGGTCAACAAGAATACTGTCCTAGGTTAATATGGAGTGCATAAATAAAATACACAAAAATACAATCGTACAGTACTGGTACAGTGTAAAGAAACAGTATAGAGATGTAAGGAGGAGGTTCTAAGAAACCTCCTCGGCTAACAAGAACAAGCAGCTGAGTCTGAAATCAATACAGGTTCAACATTTTGGCGATCATAATCAATACAGTAAAATATTCTGCAAGAGACCCCTTCCGCTGGACATTATAGGAGGGCATAACTGTCAGGAACAGAGGATCCAGCCACCAGGATACTACCCAAGGCGCTGTGGCCCCTGGTAGTGACCATAAGGTACCGTGATGGCCAAATGACATTGGCCATTCCACCACTTGGCCACTACATTCTGTCTGAATCCTTATCTGTCCAGAGTTTATTCTGACCACATGATCATAGCACCGTATTCTACCCACACCATTATGCTGTCACCACCACATAATGTTCCATTCTGTCCACACACACACACGATGTCCCTTTCAGTCCAGCGGCCGTATTTTAGGTGGTGCACGAAGCATTGTAGCACCTCTTCCTTACCTACCGACTGATTTTGCATATTACACCTGACCATCCTCTTGTATGTCTTATGTGTCATTTTCATATAGACATTGTTCCCATCTCTAACATACAAGAGGATATGATGGTATAATGTGCGGAATATATTGATGAGGGAGGGAATTTAAGACATCTTCAAAATCACCTAGAATTCAACCCAATATCCATTTTTTTTCTCCATATCATCAGACCATCTTAATATGGAAAATCCCCCCTTGAGGAAAAAAAAAACGCTTGTATAGAAAACACACAAAATAGGTGCAGATATTTCTCATATATCTTCTTCCTGTAAAACGAAATCTAATTTTAAAAATGCTTCAACTTATAAACTATTTTTCACATGAAAATTCATTTTGTAGCGTACTTTTGTGGCTTTGTTGAGATATGATTATTATTTCATTGAGAAATATCTCCACTCAAGAGTAAATGACTAGCTGACCTTGTTCTTGGGATACCTTTCTTTCTCCTCTCAACCACCTTACACTCTTAAAGACTCCAAGTTATTTATACTCACTGTCTATTATAACCAGTTTCACCTTTTCTCTCCACATTATTTTCCGTCCCTCTCCGTCCTTGGTACTCCCTCATCTCATTCCCCGTCTCTCCCAGTCATATATAGGCTACTGCCAACTTCCATCTCCGAGCCACCTGACTCGTACACATCAGTAAGCTGAGGTACTCAGTATCGCCTTCTTTCTCTCCATCTTTGGCAGTGTCGTTGAATTTGTAAACACTTGGGCTAAATTTGCCTTGTTTTATCAACTGGGGAGCCGCTGGTGCATTGCTTAGCTCATCCAGATCACAACAGGAAGAAATGAGTTCAGCTGCCAGGCCAGTTGGACTTTCAGACTCAGTTTGTTTCCCCCTTGCCAGTATTCACCAAGCGGTGCAAGAGGGGACTGGAGACCTGGATCTGAAATTGACTGTTGCGGGTTGTGTTCTATAGGAGACTGGCGCTTAGCAAGATTTGACTATCTATCTTAATGATCCTAGTACAGTTGGTAGACATTAATGTAAGGCTTCATTAAGAGGGTTGATACGCATTTGTGTGTGTGTGTGTGTGTGTGTGTGTGTGTGTGTGTGTGTGTGTGTGTGTAGACAGATAGACAGACACAGATAGACAGACACAGATAAACAGACAGATTGCCGGATAGATAGATGGATAGATTGATATACAGATAGTCAGACATTAAGAATTAGCTATTTTTATTTTTCTTACCTCCATTAACAATCCAGATCCAACCTGCCCCATTCTAGCCCAGCCTAACGTCACATAAATTTACCTAATCTAACATAATTCAGACCAACCTAGCAACCCCTAACCTCGTCTGGACTCACCCAGCCTCACTGCACCTCACCTCACCTCACCCACCTAACTTAAACTTCACGTCACGTCACCTCACTGCGCTTAACCTCATCGCACCTCAGCTCATTTCAGATCAGCTTAAATCATCTCGCCTGATTTCATCTCACATCACCCCACCTCACCTACCTCACTGCCTACTGACAGCAGAATATTTTGTCAGTAATTAGAAGCCGCGGCCATAGCAAACTGTGGCCTCGCTATGAGAATATCAAGAGAAGGAAAAGCAGATGAGAAAAAAAGGAGAAGAAAGAAGAACAGGAGTAAAATGAGGAGGAAAAAAAGGAGGAAAAGGAAGAGCAAGATGATGAGGAGAACCCAAAGAGGAGGATGGGAGAGGAGCAAAGAGAGAGGAAGTTAGATGAGGAGGAGAAGATAATGAAAAACATAACAAGGAAACGTAACAGAAGCAAGTGGAAGAAGAAAAAGAAAAACACTAACAGATTAAGATGGAGGAGGAGCAAGATGGGGGAAGGGGGAGAGAAGGGGAGAAGAAGGGTTGGAAAAACATCTATCTATCTACTGCAAGACGTCATAATCCCGAAAGGGGCGGCAAAAAACAAATCGCTTCAGTGTCTCCCTGTCCAATGCCACTTTACTACCTTGCTCCCAGCTCACACCCCCCTCTCTCAATATTCCTCTCCACTCCATCCCTCCATCTCGTCCTCGGCCTCCTCCTCCCTCTCCCCCCTCCACCTCATTCGCATACACTCTCCTCGTTAGTCTCTCGCCCTCCATCCTCTCCACATGGCCAAACACGATAAACATGATCTGGAAAAAAGAGCAGAAGCATATGGAGGAAGATGAAAAAATAAATAAATAAATAAATAAATAAACTGAGGAAGAAGAAAGCAAGCAAGGCTCTCGGATCTGTGGAATGATGACGAGGAGAAACTACGATAAGTTTAATCATTAGGGAAGAGGGATAGAAAGAAGCAGGAGAAAGAGGAGTAGGAGGAGGAGAAAATCAGGAGAAGCAGGAGGAGGAATAGGGGTATTATAGGGAAAAGAATCGGCATGGGGAGAAGGAGGAGGAGGAAAAGAAGGGGGAGGGCGAATACTATGAGAATAACAATGAAACCGTAAGGGACAACAAATATTAGTAGGAAATGAGGATGAAGGCAAAACGACAGCTGCAGGAATATTGGCTAGTGAGTGGTTTGTTGGCATGCAAGGGAACTAACCAACATCCCCTGAAAAAACGATGACTAAGACCAACAAACGTAGGAGAAGAGGGCGCAAGAAGGAAGATAAGGGATAAAGGAAGCAGAAGAACAAATGAAGAAAGGAAAACGTCAACGTAGGAAGAAGACGGAGATGAAAAAGAGAGGGATGAATAGTTTGGTGAAGAGAAAGAAGAAATTAATAATAATAATAATAATAATAATAATAATAATAATAATAATAATAATAAGTTGCAGGAAAAGAAAAGGAAGATGATGGGAAGAAGAAAAAAGCGTATAGAGGCGTTAACACAGCAGGCAAAAAGGAAGGTACACAGTTTTCTGAAAAAAAAAAAAAATAGGGGAGAAAGATGAGATTGAATATTAGCCGAGGAAGAAACGTATATGAACTAAAGACAAGACAAACCAAAGGAAAAAGATTAGCAATACAAAAAGAATATTACGCAGAAGAACAAGTCGAGGGGCAAACGAGCATATGAGAAACTATAATAAAGGAACAAAGAACAAGAACCAAAGACGGAAGACGAGAATCAGTAGGAGCCGTGGAGAGAATTTAAAAGAAGGAAAATGATAAGTAATATGAAGGCGAAAGTGAGTGAAGCAGGATGGCGAGCGTGAGAAAAAGAGAAGGAGGAGCGAGAGTAGAACGAGGAGGGTGAATAAATGCAACAGAAGGAAAAGAGACATGGGGGAAACGGAGAGTAAAAACGAGAAACACACAAGTCAGATTGGGTGTGTAAGAAGAGGAAGAAGAAAGGGAGAGGAAGATGAGGATGATGAGAGTAATGATAATTAAGCAGAAGAAGATGAAGATGATGATGATGATGATGATGATGAAGAAAAAGAAGAAGAAGAAGAAGAAAAAGATGATTATGATGATGATGAAGAAGAAAAAAAAAAAGAGAATATGATGAAAAAGGAGGAGGAGGAGGAGCCAAAAGAGGAAGAAGAAAGTGAGGAGGACGAGAATAACAAGGAAAACGTGAAGTAAGACGTCTCTCTGTCTGTCTCTGTTTCTCTCTCTCTGTATGTGTGTGTGTGTGTGTTTGTGTTTGTGTGTGGTTGGGGGGCATGCAGGGGAGAGTAATTACTTTCCTCAGTCCTCTTTACTCCGATTTTAGTTCGTATGGGAGGTGATGTGGTGCAAAAAAAAAATATATATATATATATATATTATTTGCAGTATGATGCACTTCCTGCTCAGGCGTCCACATCCCCTCAAATTGTTACACGTTCTTCGAAAACTTCTTACAGCCACCATGTCCATTGATGTGTGTGTGTGTGT
>JAGKTI010031567.1:0-12104 GCA_018397915.1 Birgus latro
CGGGTGCTACGCTTCCGTCGTAGAGGTGGAGGGATGCAAGCAGACAATTCAGAGGGGCAGTGACCACTGAAGTAGCGACTGAAAAGAGATAATGATGCAACAATGTGGCGAAGGGGTTGAAGGGAGCCAGCAAGAGGAGGAGAGTTAATGAGACGAAAAGCCTTTGACTCCACCCTATTGAGAAGAGCTGCATGTGGGGAGCCTCCCCACACATGAGAGTTGTACTCAACACAGGGGCGATTAAATCCCGTGTATAAAGTAAACAACTGTGCAGGGATAAAGAAGGTACGGAGTCAGCTTGGCATACATAATCTCTTAGAAGATTTTACAAGAGATATAATATGATCTTTCCAAGATAAGCCCCGAGAGACTGAAACCCCAAGTATGTTTAAGGATGATGCATGATTGAGCTACATATTATTAAACATTATTGGGTACTACTGTGGAAGATTTTGTCGGGTTGATAGGTGTAAGAACTGAATCACTGATGCATTAAACATAAGATTACTTTTACCCCAGTCAGAGATACGATCCAAGTCAGACATTAGGTGTGCCAGCCACATCCCTTGTTTGTTGAAGTAACTGCTGAGATGGACGTTGCAGGAATCGAATGGAAAAGTGAAGGGTGGACTTATCAGCGTATGAGTGGATAGGGTTAGATGTAAAGGTTAGGTCACTGATGAATAAAAGAAAGAGAGTTGGTGACAGGACAGAGCCCTGAGGAACACCACTGTTGATAGATCTAGGAGAAGAACGGTGGCCGTCTACAACAGCAGCTATACAACCACTAGAAAGGAAGCTATAAATAAAGGCACAGATATAAGGATAGAAACCGTAAGAGGGCAGTTTGGGAATTAATGATTTATGCCAGACTCATTCGAAAGCCTTTGACAGGTCAAGTGCAATGGCAAAGTTTTCTCCAAAGTCCCGAAAGAAGGATGACCAGGAGTCCGAAAAGTAGATGAGAAGGTTGCCAGTGGAGTGTCCCTGACGGAACCCATACTGACGATCAGAAAGAAGGTTGTGATAGGAGAGAGACTCGAAAACTTTTGAGACACAGGATGTTAAAGCAAGTGGACGATAGTTAGAGGGTTGGGATTGTTCACTCTTCTTTGGAACAGGCTGTATGAGAGCAAACCTCCAGCAAGAAGGAAAGGTACAAGTTGACTGACAAAGGGGAAAAAATTTACCAAGGCAGGGTGTAAGCACAAAACCACAGTTCTTGAGGACAACAGGAGGGACCCCATCAGGCCCATATGCTTTGTTAGTACTGAGGCCAGTGATGACAGAAAATACATCAGTTGAAGAAATTTTAATGTCAACCATGAGGAAGTCAAAGGGGGGAAGTGATCGACGAACCGCACTAGCATCATCTAAGGTGAAACTGGAGGAGAAAGTCTGAGCGAGGAGATCCGCTTTATCAGCAGAGAAATAGCTACAGAGCCATCAGAGTAGAAAAGAGAAGGGAAGGATGATGTTGTAAAGTTGTTAGGAAGGGTTTTGGGAAGGTGTCAGAAGGAGCGGGAAGAATTCGAGATGGGAGCATTTAGTACAGGTGAAATTATTTTATGCAGAGTGAAGAACAGACTTAGCACAATTCTGGGTAGAAACATTAAAAAAAGACGTGATTCAGGGGTGGGTTGGCTCCAGTACCTTTTATAGGCCCTCTCCTTGTTGCGGACAGCAATAGAACAAGCTTGATTAAACCAAGTCTTTTTTCCATTTGTCAAAGGATATGAGAACGGAATGTATGCTTCCATGCCCGAGAGAATATCCTCTGTAATGCGCAAGGCACACTCAGATGGCTCCCGGCCATGGAAGCAATAATCATTCCAGGGAAAATCAAAGAAGTACTGCCTGGGGGCCTCCCAATCGGCAGCTCCAAAGTGCCACAACTGACGTTTCTTCGGAGGGTCCACAGGCCACGCTGGAGCGAGAGGACAGGTTAAGGTAATAAGGTTGTGATCAGAGGAGCCCAACGGAGAGGAAAGATTAACTGCATAAGCAGAAGGATTAGTCGTAAGGAAGAGGTCAAGTATGTTGGAACTGTCTCCAAGGTGGTCCGGGATATGGGTAAGGTGCTGTACAAGCTGCACTAGGTCATTAGCCTGCCCAGTCCCGACCGCTTTTTTACCCAACCCACCCTCAGAACCCAACCGATTTTCAACTTGTCTTTTTCAGCTCAAACCTCCACTTTTGGTGAGAAGCATCAAAAATTCATAGAGAAATCGCCCTCCTGAGCTTATAAATGTTGCTATGGGTGACAGTCAACCTTACCTTTTCATTCTCTCTGAGGGTACCTGGCTTCAAAGAAAACGAACTATGGCAGGGTTAACTAATTCAAGCCACTTTAAATTACGTATTTATTTATTTATTTGGTACGAATATATGTCTAGTACAAGATTATATTGGTTTTCACACGATAATATAGGCGATATAAGCGTTGTTCGCTCACCAAAAACACCAACATATGGCACCTTCCTTTACGACATTACCACCTCATCACTTCTGTTTGTTTCTTTCTCTAGCTTCTTTATTTCTTTGTCCTCCACCACACGAATTACTTTCACCGTGAATTTCGTCACTGGAAAGACAGTGGAGCAACATGTCTTTACTGGCCAGGTTACTGCTAACAGGTTCATTGCGGAGTGTTGGGGGGAGAGGGGGAGGAGGGTCATGTGGGGCCAGGCAGAATCCCTGCTTAACAGCACGTAGAGGAAGGTCTGCCACATATGCCTCCCCAAAATCACCCACGAATCTTGAAAAATGTGCAAACGACGGGCCTTGCAATTGACCGATGTACGATGTACGTGGTAGGTCTGAGCATGAAAAAAGTGGTGACGTGCATCGTACGTCGGGGGGACTGGGCGGGTTAAGGATAGAAAAAATGTAGGCTTGTTCACCAGGTGGATCAGTGAAATGAAAGGAGAGCCAAAGGTCGTGGTGACCATTGAAATCTCCTAGTATGGAGATTTCAGAAAAATGAGAAATGAATAGGATGTGTTCTGTCGTAGAAGTAAGATATTTGAATAATTTTTCATAGTCAGTAGAATTATAGGATAAGTAAACGGCACAGATATATTTAGTCAGAGATTGACAGGAAAGCCAAAGCCAGAGAGCAGAGAATTCAAAAGAATCAAGTTCAGGAACACTAGAGCAAGATAAGTTGTTGCACACATATACACAACAGCCACCTTATGCTTTGAAATGAGTATAGAGAAAGTAGGAGGATACAGAGAATGGTTTATTATCAGTTGCCTCAGACAGTTGAGTCTCAGTTAGGAAGAGAAGGTGAGGTTTAGAGAAGAGGTGGTGCTCAACAGAGAGAAAGTTAGAGGAAAGGTCGCAGATGTTGCAGAAATGAAGAAGTGAGTCAGACAGTGGTTTTAGGTAACTCGTTGAGGCATCACTGGGAGAGGGAACTCGGAGGCTAGGTTATTAGACGCCATTTTGGTTTAAACTTTGAATAGGAAGTGTAGTGTGTAATGTGCATGTAGTTTGATGTTGACAGTTAAAGAAACTTGTACTGGAGAGCATGCTGGCCTACTCTCTGTGCTACTGAAACACTGAAAAAGTACAGCAAGGGGGATGGTCAGGAACTAATCCCGAGAGCTGATGAAACGGGAGCTCCATCTTTCCCTGTCATCAGCTTTCCATCCACCTAGGGAGCACTGCCCTGTTCGACTGGTGCTACAGTCTACTTCCTCTTTCTGCAGTCTCACGAAATGTGTTCATCCATCATGTGTTGAACGTAAAATTATTCAGACGGTGGAGGTTGTCAAACACTGCTTCTAAATAAAAGTTACTCATTTCTGATTAAACACTTCTCTGGCCAACTGTACATCAAAGGCTACCCAGTTGCTAAGACAGGACTTCCACAGTGTGTGTGTGTTTTGGGAGGTGTTGGGTTTGGAAGGGTGAACCTAGAAAAATGAAAATCAGTTGACTAGGTCTTTACCATAATATTCTTTGTGTACTTGTATAAAGTTCCACAAACACAGGTGTCCCAGTAACCAAGATACCGTGTTCAGAATATTGGCTTTTACACAAGGCTACTGTGTGTAATAAGTTGTACAATCAAAGAAGACCCCATACCGAGATACAGCATTAACAAATGAGTGAAGGTGCGGGGGGAGGAATGGATCTCGAACACTGAAAATCAGCAGGCTGGACCTTTTTCATGTATGTGTTGTGTGTGTCAAGTTGCACAACCAAAAACCACAGTGACTGGTGTACACACTTACAAGCTGTGATTTGTAGTGGCAGAACCACTGAAATGTCACTATAACCGTAGCAGACCTACCAGGGGATACAAATGCAGTATGAAGGGGAAGGGTGGAAGAAAATAAGGGAAGGAGAAAGAACAGGATACCAATTAAAATGTTTTGCCTAGAAATCTGACTAGTGACTGGCCCTTCTCCTCATCCATTAAATGATAACCTCAACAAGAGAAGCGTCAGGTATCGTTGACTGCACTCGGTAAGACCCCTTCCTCTATGACACACCTTCATCTCTTACACTGTTTCAGTACTCTCAGATCATTGCTACCATATAAGATACCCCATTTTAGACAACGTCATCGTTTAACAAGTCTGAAACTGACCACAGTATCAAGTGGAGTGAAGGATATAAAAATAAACCTATAACAAGCCGATTCTTGAAATCTATGTTTATTTTTGTACAAGTATGCAATTTCAACCAGATCATTTTTTTCGAGTGCTAGCAGTTGACAGTTATGTGAACAAATTAAAAGCCAAACTATTCCTTTCTTTCACTGGTAACGTATTTTGTCAGCTGACACATAATTGTCCTGGAAGCTATTTTGCCATCTAACGTTCGTTGCTCCTGTAGACGCCCATGTGGCAAAACACTGACTAAAGATGGTCCCTGCATTGTATTTTGAGTATTTTCTCTCACGACTATCACTGCCAGTGCTGACTCTCTGACCTCATAGCCTTCGCTCCTATACAGCTGCTCTCACTTCATTTTTAACACTTCAGGCTCCTGTCACTCACACTAATTTGCCTATAATCGTATGACATTAACTGGAATACGATATGAAATTTCTCTTGACCATGAAAAGGCTAATGATGCCAGTATTAGCATTCTGTGGCCTCAGTACTCACTCTCAGCTGATCAGAAATGTCTGGGGCTTGTTGTAATAGAATAGATATGCCAGACCATGAGAGGGACAACTTTCTATACAACCATCCTGAACAGCTTATTGTTTCATCATTTACCATGCTACATCAAAAATTCATCTTTTTCTTTAATGTACCTGACTCTGGGCATAGTCTAGACCATCCGTTTGCTGAGGCTCACCATCTGCACATATCACTACTCTGTTGTGACGTTCCATTACCGCTTTTTATATTCGCCTCATTCATGACACAGTCACAACACAGATGACTCTTAAACCCTTAAATAAGACTGAGCCTTCTGGGAGAAACTATTTAAAGTTACCAGTTTCCTAAGGTCCAATGGGTTCAAGTCCAGAACAGTCTGGAGCTGAAGTGACAGCAACATTATTTCATTCTTTAATTTGCATACATACTCTAGTTCTATCACTCCATATCCTCATTCCCACATTTTCCGATCATTCTTAACATTCTCATGGCTGGAAGAACTCTAGCATTCTATTCCAATAAACGCCAGATGATTATTCTCAGGCTGCGAGTCATGGGAGTCTGAGAGCTGAATAATCTCACCAGTTACCCTATCATGACTGAAACAACTCAAGTATTATATTACAGCTGACGCCAGACGCTTTTAACCCCTAGGCGCCAGTTCATGTCATATGACATGTGGTCGACAGACGACGACGGTTCACGTCATATGACGTTTTCATTTTTCACAGGCATGTTTGAACTTCCTAGTGCGCCAAATTGACTCAAAGTATTGTCACGGCCTGTCTGGTGTGTGGGGTGATGCTGGCTGGCGGTGGTATGCGGTGGGGGTGGGGGTGGGGGTGGTGGAGGGGTGGGGGGGTGGGGGAGAGGTGGGAGGGTGGGCCAGCCTTGAGGAGAGAAGGGTGGTGAGAGTCTTGCATAGGGGGAGTGTGGCCTTGAAAGCCGGCAACAAAGAGTAAGTATGCACTTTTTATGTGCTTTTTGTCATTTGTAACTGATTTGTAATGGAAAAAAAATATTTTAGAGGAAAACTGAAATTCCAAAAAAATAGCCCGGTTCTGGGATATGGATTGGTTGATCCACCCCCGGCTCCTAGGGGTTAATCAGTTGGAGGTGGGTCACAGGAACCTAAGAGTGTTAATATGATCTCATTTCCCAATCACAGCTTCTCCAATATCCTCTGTCCTTTAGGCTGTCACGCAAACTCTCCCTCCTGCTTTCCCCTCAAACCACACGACTCATCCATGACCCACATACCACAGCTTTAGACATTCTCCACACTTCCTTTATTTCATCACTTCCATCTGCATCATACTGAAATTTTATCTCTAAGCATTCTTTTAATAGCATCTGCTAGTAGCTTTCTCCTCCCTTAAAACTTCTTTTTCTTGTTTTATACTTCTACACTCCCGTTTCTTCTTTCATTCCAATAAGATTTATTTTTATAATATCTGACTCTGGGTATAGCCTAGTTAATCCGTTTCCTGAGAACTCGCACTCTTTGCATTCATGTGTCACCAACAGATGTAGACGTCTTGCACCACCTCACTCATACACGTCACCCGTTTTAGTGATACTTGCCCAGTGCATTACTTGGGAGCAGGGAATCTAAGCACAACGGTGTATCGGTCATAACGATAGTGTTTTTATAGTCTCTCAGTGGGTATACTTACAACAAATCACTGAATCCCCTTCATGCTATCCATGAACGCGAAAGTTAAGTAACACAGGGTAAGATGAGATCAAAGCAAACCCTGTAAGAGTTACTGTGCTTTCATTAAATCACTGAGACATTCAAAAGTATCAATTTCACTGGAAATTAGCCAGTGTTACCTTATTTTCAAAAAAGGGAAAAATTATCTTAACTACACATCATGCAGTCCAACGTTTACAGTTAAATTATTAATGTCGCTAATTAGTAAAGGTTGTGGCTCACCTTGAACCGCATAGGCTAATTAGAGATGAGCAACACAGAGTCAAAAAGGTGAAATAATGTGTAATCATACTTCATAAGATAACTAAAATGTCATTGAAAAAATACCACTTCAAGATATTTGAAATAGTGTTCACCAGTATTCAAAAACTATTGATAATGGACTGTTCCAGTAAATGCCATCAGGAATTTCACTTCTGTAAGGTGTTTTTTTCATCTGTTTTTCTATTGGAGTGACTGCTGGAGCGTCTGCAGGTTGGGGGAGAACCTTCTTCGCTGTCGTGCTCTTTAATTTCTTCAGTTGGGAGAGAAACATGTTTACCGTTTCTTAACATCAAATACTGACCACTTAGGAAGGAACGTAAGGTTTTTGTGGCTCGTGGCTCGTTTATTTAGGTAAATAAATGTTGCCAACTCATAGGTACCCCCTTTTTCGCTCTCTCTAGGTCTACATCTTTCCGTTTCCCCTTGTCTGTATATTTTACTTTCTGAATGTTTCTGCCTCTGTCACTGTATATGCATGTCTTTCTTTCCCCATGTCCCTTCATTTCCTCACCTTGACTCTTTGGCTATCTCCTATTCGTTCTCTTATTTCACCTCTCTTCTTCTTGTTGTTACCCTAATCTTTCCCCCTTTCCTCTCTTCCTCTTCTTCTCTCCTTTTCCTCTCCTTCCATTTCTTTCCCTCTACCTGTTCCCCTTCCTTTTCCTCTTCCCCTCCCCTTTTCTACTCCTCCCCCTCCGTGCTTCCTTCCTCGTCCCCACCCCTCTCTCTCCGCCTCCTCATTACCTTCCGTCTTCTTTTCACATTTTTACTTCCTTTTCTTCGCTTGTCAAGTCCCCTCTTCTCCTTGCTCTCTTCCCCATTTCCTCTGCCCTTTCTTCCTTCCTCCTTCCTTCTCCCTCTCTCTTTCCCTTCCCTTTGCCCTTACTTCCTTTGTCCTGTCACTTCACCCTCTTCATCCCCTGCTCCCCCTCTACCTCTCCCTTCCTCTCTCATCTTATTTTCTCTTTCTCAGTTTCTTTTCATCTTTTTCTATTTGCCCTCCGCTCACATGGTATCGTTTCTCCGTTTCTCCCATTTCTCTTTTCATTTCCACTCCCTAATCCATTCCCCTTCTGCCTTCATCCTCTCGCTTCCACTCTCCTGGCTTGTTACCCCTACTCTTTCACTTCCCTCCCACTCAACCTCCTCCGTTCTTCTTCTCCCTTCTCCTCTTCACTTTCTCCCATTGTCCTCTTACTTTCCATCTTCCTCACTTGCCTCCCACTGCCTCGTATTTTAATTTTCTCATCGCTTCCCCCTCCCCCTCCCCCTTGTCCTGGCCCCTCACTTCTCCACATTCTCTTTCTCCCTCTTCCTGATTCCCTTCCGGTTTGTTTCCCCTGCCCTCTTTCCCAGCTCGCTTCCATACATGTCACGTTCGTCCCCTCACACCCCACTACCCCCCCATGCACACCCCCTCCAGCATGTGTATGAGTCAGTATGGGGACATATATTCCTTGACACACAAATTATTGTTACTTGCTGATCGTTCTTCGTGTCAAATCATCTGTATACAAAAACCCACATCGGCCCTGGATACATGGTGGTATTGTAAGGCATATTCAATACTTTCCACATAATCACTTATTAATTATCAATACCTTTATTTTGTTTAGTATTTTCTGCCATCACTGGCCTCAATACTAACAAGGCATATTGGCCTGATGGAGTCCCTCCTGTTGTCTTCAAGAACTGTGTTTCTGTGCTTACACCCTGCCTAGGTAAACTTTTTCGCCTTTGTCTATCAACTTGTACCTTTCCTTCTTGCTGAAAGTTTCCTCTCAATCAGCCAGTCCCAAAGAAGGGTGACCATTCCCAACCCTCTAACTATGGGCCAATTGCTTTATCATCCTGTGTCTCAAAAGTTTTTGAGTCAAATCTTAAAAGAAAAATTTTAAAGTATCTTTCCTATCACAATCTTCTTTCTGATCGTCAGTATGGGTTCCGTCAGGGACGCTCCACTGGTGATGTTCTCACCTACCTTTCGGACTCCTGGTCACCATCCTTTCGGGACTTTGGCGAAAGCTTTGCCACTGCACTTGACATCTCAAAGGCTTTCGATCGAGTCTGGCATAAATCTTTAATTTACAAACTGCCCTCTTACGATTTCTATCCTTCTCTCTGTGCTTTCATCTCTAGCTTCCTTTCTGGTCGTTCTATAGCCGCTGCTGGAGACGGCCATTGTTCTTCTCCTAGATCTATCAATATTGGTGTTCCTCAGGGCTCTGTACTATCACCAACTCTCTTCCTTTTATTCATGAATGACCCTCTAAGCTGTACATCTAACCCTATCCCCTCGTATGCTGATGATTCCATCCTTTACCTTTCCATTCGGTTCCCGCAACGTCCATCTCAGTAGTTACTTCAACAAACAAGGGATGAGGCTATGGCACACCTGATATCTGACTTGGCTCGTATCTCTGACCGGGGTAAAAATAATCTTGTTGTTTTCAGTAAATCAAAGACTCAGTTCTTACACCTATCAACACAACAAAATCTTCCACAGGAGTACCAACTAATGTTTAATAGTGTCCAGCTCGGTCCTGCATCATCCTTGAACATGCTTGGGGTTTCATTCACTCGGGATTTATCTTGAAAGGTACATATTACATCGCTTATGAAATCTGCTTCCAAGAGATTAGATGGGCTAAGCCGAATCCGAACCTTTTTTTTTTACCCCTGCACAGTTGTTGACTTTATACGGGTTTTATTCGCCCCTGTGTGGAGGACAACTCTCATGTGTGGGGGGCTCCCCACATATAGCTGTTCTCAGTAGGGTGGAGTCAAAGGCTTTTTGTCTCATTAACTCTCCTCCTTACTAGCTCCCTTCAACCTCTGTCTCTTCGCCGCACTGTTGCATCTTTATCTCTTATCTATCGCTGCTTCAACGGTCACTGTTCCTCTGAACTGTCTGCTTGCATCCCTCCACCTCTACGACGAGCATGTAGCACCCGTCTAGCAACAAACTCTCATCCCTTTTCTGTCCAACTCTCTAATGGAAGAGTTAACTTTTACTCCCTGTCCTTCATTTATGCAACAGGTGAACTCTGGAACTGTCTTCCTCTGTCTGTATTTCCTACTTCTTATGATCTCCAGTCTTTCAAACGCTGTGTGTCCAGGCATCTCGAAATGAACGGATCTTGAATTTGGCTCTCTTTCGTGTTGTTTTTGTGTTTTCTTGGGAGAAGCAGTTTGCGGGCCCATGGCCTTTGGTTTCTTCCTCGCATAAAAAAATAAAAAAAAGTTTTATGCATTTATTGAATAGTCAGTATACAGTGTGTTACCACTAAATGTGTCAAACTCCATGGTATTATTATATGGCCTGTTTTAGTCAGTTGATATTCTATGAGCAGATTTTCAATTCTCATTCATTGCGGAAGCTGTGTATGTTTTTGTTGGCTTTTATTTATTAGTGAGTCTGTGCATCGATTAACTCATAACCCAATGGACGGATCAACTTTAAACTTTGCACCCGTGTTGGGTATGTGGAACACAGGAAGTGCTTCGATTTTAATGAAAATCCACCAGGGGTAAGGGTGGGAGTGGGCCTCCCAGCCCCCATTGAGAACAAATTTTTCAAAGTGCCATAGGAGGCAAACGGTGAGAGACAGACACATTTTTTTTTTTTTTATGCAAGGAAGAAGGAACCAAAGGCCACAGGTCTGCATACTGTTCCTTCCAAGAAAAAGCAAAAACAATACAAAAGAGAGCCAAATTCAAGATCAGTTCATTTCGAGATGCCTGGACACACTGCGTTTGAAAGACTGGAGATCATAGGAAGTAGGAAATACAGACACAGGAAGACAGTTCCAGAGTTGACCAGTTGCATAAATGAAGGACTGGGAGTAACGGTTAACTCTTGCATTAGAGAGTTGGACAGAAAAGGGATGAGAGATTGTTGCTAGACGGGTACTACGTGCCCGTCGTAGAGGTGGAGGGATGCAAGCAGACAGTTCAGAGGAACAGTGACCATTGAAATAGCGATAGAAGAGAGATAAAGATGCAACAGTGAGGCGAAGAGACAAAGGCTGAAGGGAATCAGTAAGAGGAGGAGAGTTAATGAGACGAAAAGCCTTTGACTCCACCCTATTGAGAAGAGCTGCATGTGGGGAGCCTCCCCACACATGAGAGTTGTACTCCATACACGTCATCACTAATAGGAAGCCAAGTATGGGGATTCTATTGGCACCACTACATTTGACCTTGGGTATCCTTGAAAGGTCAACGCCAATATCACTCATATTTTTTTTTTTTTTTTGGTCTGTGCATCGATTAACTCATGAACCAGTGAACGGATCATCTTCAAACTTTGCACAGGTGTTGGGTATGTGGAATTGAGGGAGTGGTTTGATTTTGGTGAAAATCCATCAGGGGTAAAGTGGGAATCCACTACGGATAAGGGTGGGAGTGGAGGTCCCCAGATTTGGGGAGCAGGCAGGGTGTTGTGACCTTGGGTCACTTTGCTCTTGTTTACTATGCACCTGTTAAATGATCCACCTACTGATTCTCTCCTCCTGATAGTGAGGATTGAGGCAAGTGGCTTTCAGTCCACTATCTAGTCTATTTCACAATAATGAAAGGAGGATATCAGTACACTGGCCATTTAATACCTAAGTGAAGATTCAGTTCTGGAAATATGTGTATATAAACTGTAATGTTGACCGATTACAGCAGGATTAGAAATTCACTTGTAAGTGTACAGTGAGGAATGACAAAGATAATATATGTTTTCTGACAACATGTGGAGGTGTAAAGATGTAGGAGAACTACTAGGCCATGGGAGCGGGCTGTGGAGCCTATGCCTAAAATCGAACACATAAAAAAAATACCAACTAATGCAAGGATTAATCAAGGAAGTTAGCTTAATCCTGATTTCACAGGGGAAACGAAGGGTTGGGCAACACTTGTTAGTGGTATTTAAAATGATGAAGGGAAGAACAAAGGACATATTATCAATGCATTGAATGATGGATGGAACAGGCTGACTTACTACATAA
>JAGKTI010031568.1:0-12104 GCA_018397915.1 Birgus latro
CTCTCTCTCTCTCTCTCTCTCTCTTTCACACACACACACACACACCTTTAATTTTGATATAATCTGTTAGGTCATTTCACACCCGCCCTATCACAGCAACGACATCCTAGTTTATTCATGCTACCTGTAGGCTATTTGTTAACATAGATATGACCTCTTATATTGAAGGGTTACACGTAAATATTTCTGTTTATGGAAGTAATATCTAAACCCTCCAATTCGAATATTCTCTCATGTAAGATAAAATTGTGTGACGGTAACTAGGCTAAACAGGTTATTTGTATCACGCCCGTGAACTTCATCCATTTAGCTTCACGTACTCCTTCAGTCATCCTACTCATTCCATCCCATTGTTCTTGCATTTTTCATCGCATCATAAGTACCCTTTACCTTCTGCATTCTTGCCATGTTTTTCGTTGGATTTCTGGCTTGACTTTTTCTTCCAGTCAACGGTACTTCTCCCGCGCTCTCATCCTCGACAGTCTCCTCCTAACCATTATGCAGATTTCCATCCCATTCTGCTTCCACCTGCTTGTTACAGCCAGCTATACTCTCCACGCATCATCTGGTTTTCCCATCCACCCCTCCCACTCCAACACAACCAGCGTTCTCCTTCCTTCCCTCCAAATCCCCACTCGTTCTCATCTTAATTCTAATCTTGTACCACAAAAAACACTTCACTCTGCCCAGAGATTTCTGTCGCCTGCTTCCCTCGTCCCCTCAGACCTCTCTCCCCTCGTTCACCCCTCGCCTTGCCCCTCCTTTGTCCTCTGCCTTCACCCTACGCGCTCCAAATACTCTCCCCTCCTCCTGCTTGCCCTACTTCCCATTTCTCCTCCGCTTGCCTACCCATTATCATTGTACCTATACCTACTTACGTCAGAACTCAAGATCATCATCTCCCCCTTTCACACACACACACATCCTCGACCTTCCTCTCACATAGTCTGTACTACTACCCTTCCTTCTACGATCTCCACATTTTTATCTTCTCACATACGTGCGTCCTAACCTTTTGTTTTCACCTCCTCCTCATATTTTCGTTAATTCATTATATATTCCGTATTCTTACATCCTTCCTCCCACCATCTCCACATCCTTAGTGTTTTCTCACATATCCCTCATCCACACCTTCCTCTTACATCCTTAACATATATATACACACATTCTCTCACATGCTCTACATCTTTATTTTTCCTTCAGCCTGCTCCACATCCCCAGGTTTCTCTTCCGTATCCCGCTTCGGTACCATTCATTTCATCTGTTTACCTTCAACTTTCATATCTTCAGCATCCTTACCTTTCCCCTCACCTCCTCCCAATCTTTAGCTTTCTCTTACATATTCCTTATCCTTGCACACTTCCTCCTGATTCTCATCCACTTCCTCAGCCTCCACAGATCCCACATACCTTATACGACAACCTGACCTCCTTCCTCATCTCCACGTTTTCCTTAACTCTCTTAATAGAAGTATTTCCTAAACCTAGTAAAATCATCTGAAGGAAATATGAGAAAATGTCAGCCCAGTGAAAATGTTTTTGGATATTGCATTAAACCCCGTTATTATGAGAATCATAAGGTGATATGATTAAAACAGTCAAAGGCCACAGTAAATGCAAAATTAAAAGGATTGGAGGCAGTAAGAACTAAATGAAAGGTAAGCATTACAGATGGAGTTTTTTTTTTTTTTACACATACTACCAGCTTTATTGAAGCCATCTCGCATATCTTTTGGCCTAACATTTTTTGTTCTCCATCTTTTTCCTTCCTCGTCCCACACACTCTTGTATCCTCCCACACACTCTGTGCCCACCCACTGTGTGCCCACACACAGATTCTTGCCTTGCATCCTCCCACACACTCTAATTTCCTCCCACGCAGTCTTGTATCCTCCCAAACACCCTGACTTCCTCCCATGCAGTCTTGCATCATCCCACACACTCTGACTTCCTACCACGCAATCTTGCCTCCCATCACACTAACATCCATCTCGCACTATGTCCTCCCAGGTAATCAGGTTTCCTCCCACAGACCTCAGCTTCCTCCCACGCACAATTGTTTCTTCCCACACACCTCAGCTTCCTCCCACGCACACTTGTTTCCTCCCATGCAATCTTATATCATTATCATCCTACGCACTCCATTATTTCTCCACTAACTCTGCATCCCTGCATTCGGTATCCTCGCACACTATCACCTATCACACCTACTTTCATCCTCATCCACACTCTGAATCTTCCCATGCATACTGTATCCTCTTACACACCCTCACATCCTCCGACTGATTCTCACTTCCCCTCTCTCAATTCTTGGTCCTCCTACACATTTCCAAATCATCCCACACACTCTTACTTTTCCTCTCACACACACTTCTGTATCCCCTCGCACATCATATCCTACCCTACACTCTGCCCTTCTGATACACACACTCACCTCTTCCCACATCCTTCTTCATCTTCCCCTTACCATCCATACTCGCACCCGCTCTCACACTCACTTCTCCATCCTGTCACACACTTCCATATCCTCCCCCACACTCTGTATCCCTCTCACACACACTCTCACCTCCTCCCACGCATCCCCTCACCCCTACCCTCCCTTCTCATCCTCTCTCCTCCCCTCCTCTCCCCCAGCTGGAGACAGTTGGGGCCGCTATAAAAAAGGCTCACATAGAATCCAAATGGCTGAATTTCCCGGCCGTGAGAGTGATGGTCGTGGCCAGTGTTGTGTGTGTGTGTGTGTGTGTGTGTGCGTGTGTGTGTGTGTGTGTGTGTGTGTGTGTGTAAAGAGTGTGTACTGACTAATGAACACTAAATAAACTATCTATATCTGTCTCTATATTGTGCTATACGCTTGTCTATGTGTGGATGTGATCGCAGCTTTTTTTGCATGTGTTTGCTTCCTTTGCGTGATTCTGTGTGCCTTATGTGTATATGTATGTGCGTCTGCATATGTGTGGGTTTTCGCGTCAGTAGCTGTGTGCGTGTGTGAGTCTGAGATTGGGGAAGGAAGCCAGGGCAATTCTCTTTTATGACAGCAGTTTTCCCGGTTTAGGATTTGGTGATCGGTTCATTCTTATTTAAATATGATAGTAGTTGTTTTTTTTTTATTAATATTGTCGCCCTGATTATTCTGTTTTCCTTATAGAATATATCTCTTAAACATTTATTATTTAACCATCAATTTTCTCATCTTACGTCGCATTAAGTACACAAAAGTATACCTTTGTAGTGTTAAATTTGTATCTCTCCGTATTATCCATTAGAAGTAATAAAGAACTTTCATGTTATCATAATCTCTTCCTCGTCACATATTTCCATCAGCTTTTTTTTATACAGCCATCCTTCACTGTCTCTACAAAGTATATCATGTTCTCTACAGTAGTTGTGTTTAGGAAGAGATGACGGGTGACTGGTGTATTGTCATCTGTGCATCAGTGTCGCATTCTAAGGCCCGTATTCTCGTCGGTTAAGAAAGCTCCCTGACACCTCTTCTTAAGCGATTTATTTTGTGTATTGCATTTTCGTGTCCTCTGTTATTTGAATAATTCTAATATCACCATGCACTTCACAAATAACACACCGAATTATAATAACCGCTCGAATTAAAAAAAAAATATATATACACTGAGGAAGAGGTGCTAGGGAGCCTCCTTAAGTGACGAGAATACGAGTCATAGTGGCAGAAAGATATAGAGAGAATGACAGAGAATATTAGGTGTAAAATGCAAAATAAATCGCAAAGAGAGTGGTGCAACGAAGCCTTCAACATCACCTGAAGCACGGTCCAAATTCATGATAAATTTTTGTTTTGTATAGCAGTATCAAGCTAAATCTTTCCCTCGTGCTGTTGTACTGGCAAGGTGGAGCCGAGTGTACTGTGCATATCATGCCGTGTTGGTGCATGTGAATAATAGTGTCTTTGCCTTTTAGCGTTGCTTATTGATGTTGGCGTGGTGCCTTACATCCTAATATTAAATTTTAGATATGTGCTGTTGTAAGGGGCAGAGACGCGACCGTACAGTGCATTTCAATTCTGAAATATTGCATGATCGTACTCTTATGGTGTCGTGTTTATTTTTAGTCGGACTAGTAACTTACATACCGATACTTGCTTGGTACGTAATTATGCAAGAGATGATTGAAACTCTTAAGTGCTCGTAAGGTAGCGTTTGCGGGTAGTTTATTCTTGCAGATATGAGACGATTTTATGCGATTTAGGAGAGTTCCCTGGTATGGAGAGGTTTAGTTAGTCCGTTCGAAACCTGCATCCGGAGCTGAATAAGATCGTCAGAAAATCGAGAAAAAAAATTGGGAAAAACTTTAAATCGACTGTACTATGAATAATCTTTCTCTTATGTAACGTGATGATACTATAACGTTACATGAGGATACTGATGTGTTGACGTGTTTTGTGTGATGTGTTGTGCCGTGTTATTGCAGGTGGCGGGTGAGGGGCGACTGTACTATGGGTGAGAGCTGGGGGGAAGGATGGCCAGGCGCGCGGGTCATGCGTCTCCTCCACATCCACCACATCCACCTCCTCCACCCACCAGCATGGCCTCCATCACCTTGCTAGTCCTCCTCGCTCTACTCTCCTCAGGTGAGTATAATGTACAGGCAAGAACTGTTTTAGTGAATTATCATAAAATGGCAGGACGGAGTGAAACGTGGATAGCTAGTACCGTAGAGTTTTGTGATAATTTCACTGGCGTTATCTGTATAGTACGAGTATTTCATAGTCAGGGGATGGGTTGCTGCACACAAAAGATATAGTACACATTTTGGTAATTAATTAATGTAACAAAGATATCGATAGAGAGAGAAAACTGTGAACTTACTGTATTATTTCTAGTAGCTTAAAGATGACTGAATACAGTAATGAACGAAGCTTGTAACAACTTACATGTTGGTGTCTGCCTTTTTAATAAGAGTTAACCATTTCATTACAGTGATCTCTCTTAAGCTGGAAAAAATGTGACAGCAGCAAAAACAATTAATAATACTATAGCAGACACTGATACAGACGTTATCGGATCGTCAGTCACTGGTGATGCTGCTGTATATTATACCTTCGGTATGATGGGGTTGGTGCTAAACTGATTATGTGAAATCGTCTGGCAGTAACTAAACTCAGATATTAAAACAAAATATAAATACAGTGAACACAGTCCTTATTTTCAGTTACTCTAACGAGCCTTTGAACGAGCTTGATATCTAATGGACAGGTATACAAGTGACATACAATATAGTTAACAGTAATACTGATGACTGACATAGTATTTGAAAGTGTTTGGGCGTTTTTGGAATTGTACTGTATAAGACACTGACTGGTGGGATCAGTTGGCATGGACATTGTAAACCATGGAATGCACGTGTCTTATTCTATTTGATACGATGACGCTTTCTTTTTTTTTTTTTAATACCATTTCCATATGGTTACATTCAGCTTAGGAGAAATTTTCAAACTTGAGGAGTCAGTTGTAGCTTTCACCAACTCTGTCATTTCGAGAGGAGTTTTAAGTTGGAAAATATCGTCTGGTTATGGCAGTAATAATTATTAAACTTGGGCAGTATCTTTGTTATTCAACTTCCTAAGCTATATACCAATAAATTGATCTCAGTACTCAGAAACTGAAGGATCTGGGACTGTACGAAAAGTGTATGTATGTTGTTATGAATTTTCCAGATTATACAACACATTGCCAAGAACTAGTTCCTATATTTATATATTCGAGCCTTCTAATGCAAGTGAGGCATGCTTATAAAAATACTTGGAAGTTATATCAGTATGTAGCATCTAAAACGTCTGATACAGACTCCGAAACACAGAAGGTTTTCGAAATTATGCAAGGCTTTTGGGCAATAGCTTCTGTGTGTAAATACGAGCTTCCTGTTGTAAGGGAGACTTGTGTCAGAATTAAACGTGTTGAGCAATAAGTCAGAGGGAGCAGACGCCCGCCACTCCTCCTCTTTGATCTCGCCCAATCTTGAGATGAGGTCGGGCTAGTTTGGGGCGTTTTGTGATTACCCTTCGTTAAGAAATAATTATATTTAAGAAACCTGCACATCACGGCCGCACGCAGTCTGGAGTCCTCCTGCAAATTTCATTCTGTTTAGCTTTTCTTTTTTCTCTTAATTAATCAGGTGTAATCATGCAGCTGAGGTGTGCTGTTGGGGGAGGGGTAGGACTGGATTAGGATAAAATCTGGCTTATGCTGGAGAGTGGCCAGTAACTTATATCCCTGGTGTTGGGTGCCTTGCAGTGGTCGGTAAAACATGTCGACGTGTACCAGAGGAGTATAAACAGGCATGCATGCAGTGTACACTCGCATCTCTCTCTCTCTCACACACACACACACACACACACAACAGGTGAAACGAATCCCACACTGCGACTCCTTCTGCAACTTTTGGCAGCCTCTAGAGTCTAGAGCGTTCGGAGGCTCCAGATTCGGTTCAGTTGTTTTCTGCCAGATTTTTTTTAAAAAGTCGCTCATAATATCCAGGCATCCTATTTCCATTTTTTTAAAAATCGTTTTAATACTGGTAGCGCGAAATATCGGTAATTGGACTAGCTCGTTAAGTCTGCGGTCCACATTTTTTTTTTTTTTTCGGTAATAGATAATTTGCCAAAATGATCAGAGAGCCAAGATTGTTTCTTGCTGTTATGCTAGGTGGCGGAATATGAAATGATAGATTGTGTGTGTGTGTGTGTGTGTGTGTGTGTGTGTGTGTGTGTGTGTGTGTGTGTGTGTGTGTATAATACTAACAACGTTGATAACACTTTTCCATAACAACAGTAACAAACTGACAACACAGGACGAAATAAACTGACAGCAGTAGCACACACACAAAAAAAAATTATAATTGTTATGCTACGTATTTGTGGGACGGTTTCTCGCCCTCAAATACGCAGGCTAAAGCGGGTCCCTATTCTAGACCGGGAGGTAACTCCTAAGAGTAGGACTGGACACAAAAACAAGGCAGTGGATATCACACATGTATTCTAGACATAAGACACAGAATAATAATACATCACAGATATTACAAAGGATTGGCCGGGGGCAAGTGAACACTGTACACAATTGCTATCTGTCACTTTACCTTCTTGTTCAAGTATGGTACTGTTCACCCGACACTCGTGTTACATACAGCACATTTATATCTTCAGACACAGGAATGGTTTTGACACAATTTCTAAAACCCGTATAGCACTGGACGGCACTGTATACATGTATATCTTACGTTACACCTGTACTTCAGGTAATTGGCAGCCGGAAGTCTATCGCAGGTAGGGTTGCCCGTAAAGGTATTTGACAGGGGGGACTGTGGTATTTGGCATGCCCGGGTTAGACACGCGGCTGAGACAAGGGGGCTGATACACGTTTAACTGAACACAGGGGAGGGGGAACGTGAACACCAGCGCAAGGCACAAAGACACAAAAGGGGCATGTCTAGATTATCACTGAGGCTGTCTAGGGCGGCAGGACTCTACCTTTCAATATAGGTCCGGCCACGTTCTATCTATCGGCACGTCCAATCTTATTCGGGGTTCCTGGTCACTTCACTTTGAGGATACACTGTAGGGAATCACTCGTAAGATACCTGTAGATGCACACTAAAACTGAGCTTAAGGGTACACACACATATATATATATAGATAGTCCACTCACTTGGGTGACACTGATGGGCCCAGGGCGATTCCTCCGTCAGGAGGGAAACAAGGGCGGAGTGGCGTGCTCCTGGGCAGGGTCCCACACGTGGCTGTGGGGCTAAGGGCTCGGCCCGAAGAGGGCTAGGAGCCGGGCCTGACGTCAGATCTGGGAGCATCGTTGGGAGACCTCGCCCACCGGTAGGTCGCGCCCTGGTGTGCGGGGCAACTCCTGGGGCAACAGGGGGCCCAGGGGACTGGAACCCGGGGTGGCTGGGCTGCAGCAATGGCTCGAGGGCAGCGGCGCCGTCAGGAATGCCTCACGGGAAGCTCGGGCCGGGGGAGTGGTGGATGGGGCCCATCATCGGCTGCGAGGTCTGCGGGGGCTCTGGTCCAGCAGCTGGTCACCTTGGTGGAGCCATAGGGAACCAAGGTCCTGGGTGAGACTCTGCCACGTCTCGGGTGTAGGGTCTTCTCCGACTGCTGGTGCTCCCGTAGGAGAGGAGCGGACTATGGCCAGTTCTGCTCCCGACCCGACGTGACTCGTGGCCAACGCCTGATGGGTTATGGGGAGGGTAGTTTCCTGGTGGCTTGTGACCTGCTCTGTCTTGGCCAAGCGTGACTCATGGCCAACGCCTGTGTGACCGTGGGGATAGCTGCCTGGCGGCTTGTGGCCTGCACTGCGCTAGGTCTGGTTTCCTGGCGGCTTGTGGCCTGCACTGTATTTGGCCTGGCGTGACTCGTGGCCAACGTCGAGAGGGCACAGGGAGAGATAGTTTCCTGGCGGCTTGTGGCCTGCACTGTGTTAGACCTGATTTCCTGGCGGCTTGTGGCCTGCACTGTGTTGGGTCTGGCGTGGCTCGTGGCTGACGCCGAGAGGGCACAGGGAGAGATGGTTTCCTGGCGGCTTGTGGCCTGCACTGTGTTGGGTCTACTTTCCTGGCGGCTTGTGGCCTGCACTGCGTTAGACCTGGTTTCCTGGCGGCTTGTGGCTTGCACTGTGTCGGGTCTACTTCCCTGGCGGCTTGTGGCCTGCACTGTGTTAGACCTGGTTTCCTGGCGGCTTGTGGCCTGCACTGTGTTGGGTCTACTTTCCTGGCGGCTTGTGGCCTGCACTGTGTTGGGCCTATTTTCCTGGCGGCTTGTGGCCTGCACTGTGTTAGGCTTGGCATGGCTCGTGGCTAACGCCGAGGAGGTGAGCTCTGGGACGGCTATGGCCTGTGTCAACGAGCTTTGGTCACTAGCAGCTGAGGGATGGACTATGGCCGATCCTGCCTCATGCCCAGTACGGCTCGTTTCAGGTACCGCGGTGCCACTCTTGGGGGAACGCCTACAGGAGACGGACGACTGTTGGCCAGTCCTGCCTGACTGACACGCGTCCGTGTCGCGGCCCTGTGGCAGAGAGACAGCTGGGGAACGGACTATGGCCAATTCTGCCCCGTACCCGGTACGACAATTGTCAGTACCGCTTTGCTGTGTGGAGTTGTAAACTCCACCCCTTACCTGCAGAGCTGTGCTCCGGCCGAAGACAAGGTGCCGGTGACTGCTACCTTTCCGGGCCCTCACCTGAGCACAAGAGGGGCGCCGGGAAGTTGAACAGGTAGGTCGTTCTGCTCCCAGCCGCGCTGCGCTGGCGGTAATCTCCCGGTGATCTGGGGGGGGTTGGGGGAGCTGGTGTCGTCTGCTCCGCTCGCCGTGTGGTTGGTGGCTCCAACCCCTAACTCCTGTATTTCAATAATACAGATTTTTTTTTTTATGCAAGGAAGAAATTGTTCCTTCCAAGAAAAAACAACAAATACAAAAGAGAGCCAAATGCAAGATCCGTTCATTTCGAGATGCCTGGACACACTGCGTTTGAAAGACTGGAGATCATAGGAAGTAGGAAATACAGACAGAGGAAGACAGTACCAGAGTTGACTGTAGATGTTGTTAAAGTGGATGAAAAGAAAGGTGGAAGTAATAGCATACGTGATGAGCATAATAATGAATATGATAATAGTAATAATGTAATAATATCAATGATGATAATGATAATATGATAATCAATAGTAATAATAATAATGATGATAGTGATAGTAATATGATAATAATAATAATAATAATAATAATAATGATAATAATTGTAATAATAAAAGTAATAATGATAATGATAATGGTAAATTATTATTACTGTATTTTTATATTACTACTACAACTACTACTACTATCTTCCTTCTTTGCCTATGGGTGACTCTACACTGAGTGACAAGCCAGATGGTTTCCTGTATGCCAGGAAACCATTTACTATGCTGAGTGATAACCATTTAATCAAAATATGGCACCTGGTGGTTTAGTGAATAATTAAGGTGCTCCAATTGGATTGAACCTGTCTTGGTTCATATCCAAGGGTGGTTGGGGTTTATTTCTCACGTAATGCCACTCAGAGGTGAATGAGGCTGGTCACTCTCATCTTAAATGTCAGGACCAACTTGCCTAGCCTCTGACTCCTGCGCTCCTAATGGGGCAACATAGGATTGGATGATGGATGGATTACTACCACCACCACCACCACCACCACCACCACCACCACCACCACCACTACAACTACTACTGCTGCTGCTACTACTACTACTACTACTACTACTACTACTACTACTACTACTACTACTACTACTACTACTACTACTACTACTACCACTGCTACTGCTGCTCCTACTGCTATAATTATAATAGTAATCCAAGAGGTGACTGGAGGTATTTCTAAGTGCATACTCTCTCAGTGAAACAAGGTGATCTCGTACGACTTAATCTATATTACAGTAGCCTTCCTTTGGGTTCTACACTGTCAAGAGGGGTAGTAAATGGTTGTCTGTTACCTTTTTCTGTAATAATAATAATAATAATAATTAATAATAATAATAATAATAATAATAACAATAATAATAATCATCCATCTATCCATCCATCATCCAATCCTATTTTTCCCCATGAGGAGCGTAGGAACCTGGGGCTAGGCAAGTTGGTTCTGACACTCATCCCTGAGTGGCATTACGCGAGCAACAAACCCCAACAACCCCTTGGATATAAATCTCGGATTAAGCACCTCAATTACCCACTAAACCACCAGGCGCCATAAGTTGGCAGTATGGTTACCACCCAACATAGTAAATGGTTTCCTGATGTACAGGAAACCATTTGGCTTGTCACTCAGTGTAGAGTCACCCATAGGCAGAAGGAAGAGGAAAGAATGAAGGAAAGAAAGACAAGAGGGAGTGTAAAGTCACCTGTAGGAAGAAGAAAGAGGAAAGAATGAAGGAAAGAAAGACAGAATAGGAAGGATGGAAGAGAGGAAAGAGCAGACACCCAACACTACATTGAGTGAGTGGATGGTGAGCTCCGCCACCTACCACAATAATAATGATAATAATAATAATTAGGGAGGCAGCATTTGCGAGCAAATGCACACATTTCTCATACTTTACTTCTTAAAAGGAATTACATATTATTGCATGTATTTATAGCTTACTTGAAAGGAATGGAAAAAAAAAAAAAGCTAGTGGGCCCACTGGAATTGATTTACCTCTGTACCGTAACCATGTTTTATGTCGAAAAGGACACATATCTTTATTGAGATAGTTCTCTTGGTGACAGGTACTTTTGTCCTCGTCTTTTGGTGGTTATTGGCTCATCTTTTTACATTTGGCGGTTATAAATCATCCTTAAGGCATTGATCGAAAATCTGAGCAAGGTGTCTGGAGATACAAGGGCCAGGTACATGCCTAGAAATTTTCATTTAAGTCAGCCTAGAAATAATGGCCGAGGCTGTGGATCGGGCGTTAGTAAGAAAGAAAACAAAATGCAGAAAAAATCAGTACTTGCCCTTCATGAAATATAGTAGTTGTAGTTATTATTATTATTATTATTATTCTACCATTAATAATAAAAATAATTGATCCCCCCACATACCAAGGGCCCCCATAAGAGAAGTGATGGTTATCCCCTTGTTTCAATATTTGTTCTTCTCTCCCCCACCTGCTTCTCATTTGTTCATTATTTTCTTTCGTTGTTCCCTCTGCCCTCCCCTCTGTTGATTCTGCTTTCTCCCCCTTTTCCTTTCTTTGTCTTTTTCCATTTCCTTTCCTCTGATCCAGTTGATTTTCTTTCCTCCTCACTTCCTCTTGCTTCTCATTTTCATCCCGTCGTCCTTTTCCCATCTTTTTCCTGTTTGGATGTTTTTTGTCATCCCTTTTCATTGTCTGCCTTTTCTCTCTGTATACTTGTCTGTCTGTCTGTTTACCTATAAATATAAATAAATAAATAAATATACCCCCTGGGGGTAGGGTTTTTTTCAAGAATTCTCCCCCAGTATCCCTGCTTGTCGTAAGAGGCAACTAAAAGGGTTGGTGGTGGGTTAGTGCCCCACCCCGTAAAAACAACTAACTAAAAATACAAACAGGAAGCCTCGGACCAGG
>JAGKTI010031569.1:0-12104 GCA_018397915.1 Birgus latro
TTTTTTCTTTTTACATTTGTTATCATTTCCTCATCATCACCACCACGCCCATCCACCCTCTCCTCCTCCCTCTCCTTCTCGTCCTGGTCCAGCCCTTCCTTCTCATCATCATCATCATCATCATCATCCTGTTTTTCTCTAATAAAAGTCGTGGGCAGGATGCAGAAAGGAAAATGTTAATGCATGAAAGTAGAACTGTCAACAGAGTTCCTAGTGGTATCGGGAGAAAGGGAGGGGGAGGAGGAGGAAGGGAGTGGAAGGGGAGGGTAATGCTGATGATGGATGGGAGGGAGGGAGGAAGGGAAGGGGAGAAGGAGGAGGGAGGGAGTGGAAAAGGAGAGAAGCGATAATGACGGACGTGACGGAAGGAGGTGAAGGAGAGAGAGTGATGGGTGAGGGAGGTGATGGAGGAGAAAGGGAAAGGAAATGGAGCGAGTGATGATGGAAAAAAGTGATGTGAAAGGGGAGAGAGGGAGGAAGGGAAAGTGGATAGGGAAGGGAAAAATGAGGAGACAGATGATGATTAGGAAGGTGATGGAGGAAAGAAGGAAGAATAGAGAGAGGAAGGAGAAGATCTAGAGGGAGGGAGAGAAGGGAGGAGATGATAGTAAGGAAGATAAAGAGCGCAGAAATAATGGAAATGAGGTAACAGGGAGGATATAGAGCACAATGGAAAGCATCATCTTTACTGTTCAGAATGGAAATACAGTCCAGGATGCAATGATCTCAAATGATAAAAATAATCCGTTACTGGCAATCCTCGGAGTTTGTACTGCATAGAAGTGTCGATGTAATAGAATAACATATTTTGTAAAGATCAAATACAGGTATCAAAAGTTGTAATGTACACACACACACACACACACACACACACACACACACACACACACACACGGCTGGTTACTATCCTTTTGTACACTGTTTTTGGAGAGTGTGACAATATCGTAAGGATTTATGTAACACAGAAGATGACAGTAAGGTGCAATGAACAGACTAAATCACTGGCGCAGTGGTAGCGTTCTCGCTTGCCATCTGGTAGACGGGAGTTCGCTCCACGCTCAGGTTGCGAAAAGTTTCACTGACGAAGTGGGTGGTTACTGTCCCCCTTGAGCAAGGGGATGGGTGTGTGCGTGTGTGAAGGTCACAGCCTTGCCCATAGATCGGACTATATGAGCTCTCAGCTCCCTTCCGGGAGGGTAAGAGCTGACGATCACTACCATCAAGTGATCCTGACCGACCGGTGGTGAGTTACACACACACACACACACACACACACACACACACACACACACACAAAGTCTACTGCTGAATCCTTCTCGTACAGTTTACCTGTCTCTTAGTGTGATTAAAATCGTTTGGCGGTAACACGAATGAAATAACTGGACGTTACGGTACTAAACAGCTTAAAGGAGGACTCTCTCTAAATTCCTCTCCACCAAACGTTTCTTTAAAGCTTTATATATCAACCTTCACGCTGTCTGCACCAGCGTAGTTTGATCTAAGAAAGTGTTAGTGTGAGATCAGAGCTCCTGGTGGGTCCGTACATTCAGGCCAAACCATAGCACCGGCCACTGTACACTTCCACTTGTTTTCTGAGGACTGTGACCCGAATTCTTATCGCGTAAGGAAGCCCTCTGTCACCTCCTCCTTACCGATTTTTTTTTTGTCTGGATACGGCTGGTTACTATCCTTTTGTACACTGTTTTTGGAGAGTGTGACAATATCGTAAGGATTTATGTAACACAGAAGATGACAGTAAGGTGCAATGAACAGACTAAATCACCTAGGAAGAGGTGTTACGGAGCTTCCTTAATTGACGGGAATAGGGACCTAGAAGTCTCAGTTGCTGGTTGTGTGCTATTATTCTGAATCTATCTGGTAGACTCTGAGTGACGTGCGCTTTACCAGGACATTGGTGGTCGCCAGCTGAGCCTGTCTTATGAAGGTTTTTGATGATCCGTCTGTTGCCTAGTGACAGCTACATCACGCTGTACAGTGTCACGTACCAGCATCCCTAAGGGCCTGGTGAGTGTTACGGCTCGACAAACTTGACATGACGGCAGTTTTCCGGGAACTCTTTGATCTTATTTAAATTGTCCATGATCTGAGTTTTTTTCCCAGATACAAAACACCCACATGTTCCATTTCCATCAGTTAACATTCAGTGGAACTTGCTGAGATGTTTCGCTCTAAATCAGTGTGAGCAATATGTGAGCAAGATAGATGTCTGTGTCCACATGAATGTTGTACTATACTCAGTTTTTTTTTTATCAAGGTGAAGATGCACTTGTCAGGTTGGTGATGATTGGCTGAATGCAACATTGTTTCATGATCTCTTTATTATTAATTGACAACATATATATGAGGGGGAAATTTGAGTTAGTAAATGTTATTTGGACATGTTGCATTCAGCCAATTATCACCAACCTGTCAAGTGGATCTTCGCCTCCGTAAAAAAAAACAGAGTGTAGTTTATGACCGTACCAAGAGAAAAACTGTATGTTCAAAACAAAGGTACAAATTTATAACTGTAGGTGGTGAGGTTTCACTGACAATAAACAGAGCGGTTCGTATATAACGCTTCTTTTCCGCTTCGCCGGATGACTTCTCGTGTGTTGCTGGTAAGGCTTAGTCAGCGTTATCAATGTCTGTTCTGTCTATCGAGTTTCTAGTGGAGAGCTGTTGATGGTCCACCCTGTCCTCATCTTCAGCAGGATAACTATTACTAAGTTTGGAGAACCCTTCTGGTCTGAAAAAGTAAACGAACAAGTAACCAAACTCTGGAAAAGGAAGAGTAGGATAGAACTGTTATCGGACTTTAAAGTGAAACCGACCTGCACATCCAATCTAGATTCTTTCCCTCTTCCTCTGTGTGCTGTACTCATTGTTTATTCCATTCCAGGGCAGAGTGTGTGGAGAGAAGAGAAAAGAAAAAAAGAGAAGACAGAAAGGGAGGGAAGAGAAGGGAAGAGACGAGAAGAGAAGAGAAGAGAAGAAACGACCAAAGGAAAGGAGAGGAGAGAAGAAGAGGAGATGCTGTGAGAGGAGGCCACTGACGAAAACTGCTTTTCTTTCCGTTTATGGATCGTCTCAGCCTCCGAAGGCCGCCCTCTTTCCTCTGTATCATCTCAGCATTTCACTTCCCCGTAAGGTAATAAAAAAACTTGTCCTCATGATCTCAACAAGCCTTAAACAGCTTTTTTTTTTTCATTTTTTTTTATTTTTTTTATTAACGGCAGAGGCATTTAATCAGCAGATGAGTCAAAGGAGCCCAGGTATTAACAGACACCGCTAACTTTCTGTGTTCCGTGTCATTTATTTCTTTTGACCATCACAGAAATTCAGTTGGGAGGTAGGCCAGAGGAGCGTGAGAGTTAAACCTTTGTAGTCAGAGGAGGCTATATATATTTTTAATTCTTGCTGCTACCAGACGAAAGTAGCTAGCATCGGAAGTGGACCCTAACAGTAAAGAAGTTGGTGAAAGCTCTCTCTAACCCCATTCCTTCGAAGCCTCTCCAGAAATGAATAGAAAAACCTGTAGATAGCAACGGTTTACCAGAGTCCAGTAAGAGAGACGCCCCCAGAGTGAAGAGGCTAATTTGGAGTAACACTAACATTTCTCTCAGCACTGTGTCGCGTGGGTAGTGTCATGAGGGAGGGGTTGCATGACCCGCAGCGAGGATGTCATGTTGGCACCTTGACACAGCCGCCTCAGCCATCGGCTCGGAGCTAGTTCAGTCCCGCTATGAGATTCACAAAGAAATTTAACCTCTTCATTGCGAGGAAAGCATGTATATTTTATTCTTGCTCTCTATAGACGATTTAATTCAGCTCAGGGTAACATTTTGAACTTGGGGTGTTTGATGTTGCCTCCATTACCCACTTCGTAGCAAAAAGTCTTATTAAGCTGAATAAAATCGTCCTATGCTAACATGAATAAAATGAAAAAAAAGACAACATCGGATTCAAGATGTTAAGATCACCTCACTGTCGTAACTTTCTGTGTGTTCGCAAGGAGGACAAAGAGTATGCAGACTCTACATCACATGTTCTTAAGGCAAAAATGAGCCTCAGTTACGAGAGGAAAATTGTCTTAGAGGGAAATTCTCATATTATTTAATTTTCCAGGAAGGGCTAGAAAAAGAAAGTGCCGAGTCCTTCTTGTCTTAGTTTTCAGGTCGTAGTTACGATAGAAAAAAATGTCGTTTGTTTCTGCAGAAAAGACAGGTAAAGTAGAAGCAAGGTTTTGTGTCTATTTCTTTCAAAAAAAAAAAAAAAAAATCTTGTTCTTGATAGGGAGTTGGTCGCAATCTGTCTGTCTGTCTGTCTGTCTCTGTCTCTATCTCTGTCTCTCTCTCTAATATATAATACTCCCCCCCACCCCTCCATAGATCAGACTGCTTGCTACGCGCTGTACCCCAAATGTACAGGGAAACCCCCTCTAACCCCTCGAATTTCTTGGGTTACCACATAATTATGCACGGCCACCACATTTTAAAAATCACGTCAGTGTCCCTGGTTAGGACATCTGCGCTTGCTCCTTGACAGTAATTGATGACTCAACTGTGGAAGACCATATTAAAAGTCGGGAAATCCATCCTATGATAGGTGAGATGGAAGGTAGCAACGTAAGAGCACTATATTTTTTTGGACATTTTGTTGGCAGGGCAGGAAAAAGGGGACTTGTATCATTAAAGACCGAGTGTTACAATAATGGAGAGCCGAGGACCCAGACAAATTTTAGAAAGTGACAGTGGTTGAAGAAAGTCTGGTCAATATGAACACTTTAATCAACACGAATGAAGATTGTAAACTGATAAATACAACGGGACTTTCGTTACATGTTCCATATACAAAATCGCGCTATTGTACCTAACTATTGGAGAAACAATCGCGTAGCCAGAGGAGTGGCAGTGACATTGACTAGCTACCCTGAAATACTTGATACCTTTAGCAACCCCAGTGCCTGTACAAATTTTGAGAGGAGACTCCTTTACAGATTTCCTTGAAACCCCCCCTCCCTTCCCCAGAATCAGGCTTGGGTACCTCATCTCATATATATATCATAGCTATGTCTCTGTACAAAACTCTGGAGGTGATAAACTCCAAAACGATTTAAAGGTCTGCCAAGATAACAGTGGTAACGGTTAGGCATCATTTGTCCTAAGCAATGATATATCAAGGTGATAATTCACGGATGACTGTTCTAGGCTTTACGGTTCCACCAGAAACAATTTGTACAGAAATCCAAGCTGTGTGTGGATTTTTTATTCACGACTAGCCATTTTTCAATCATAATTACTGTCGCTTATGTCTGTCAGCGGATTTTTGTACTTGCGAACCTTATGAGTTGCCAGAATATATACAAATATTTTCATCACTAGTATTTGGTTAAATAAAGGAATGGTCTCATTTTTCTTTTTAAGAGAGACATAAATAGGGCATTATAACATGACCTACAGATTTTTTAGAAGATTTGAGTGAGGTGTAAAGAGAATACAAGCCGACAACGAGTTTTGTGTGGTCGGTGTGGGGAACTACTAACGAGTTAGCGGTTCCGGCCGACGCAATACACGCCTTGCTAAACGCTGCTTCACATCTCATTCTTCCTCCCCAAGTAGTGAACCCTTGAAGCTCTGGATCGCGCCAGTCACCCGTCAACTACGGGAGGGGTATACTCGCACGCAGGACCGGTGGGGGAGTTTTTTTTTTTTTTTTTTTTTATATAGTGGATATTGTGCACCCTTGTCCCTGGTCACCTAGCGATACAGATGGGGACCTGGATGGAAAGACCGATTGCTGTGTGTCGTATTCTTTGGGAAGACTCTTACTTCACAAAATAATTGTCTGCCTTAATGACCCTTCGTTGCTCTCGAGCCACCTTCTTCATAATGGATAACCAGCTTCCCTATCACAATGAGATGAAGGTAAGCATTGGTATTTAAGTGTCTATGACCATCCTACTTCCCTTTGTGGTACTGCGTGATCAGTCTTATCTGGTCCATGTGGAGTGGAGAGGGGTGTGAGATGGAGTGAGGGCAGTGTGATGATGGAGGACAGGGGGACATGGAGGCGATTTGTTTGTACCCACCCCTTACGAGATTTAGGCATCTCGAGATAGAAAGAGACAGACAGACATAGATATTCAGGCAGGTAGACAGACAGACATAGATATTCAGGCAGACGGACAGACAGATACGTAGGTAGACAGATTCGCACATACTGTATAGATATACATGTTGATCGATAGGTACTTAGACAAATAAATAAATATATACAGTAGATGGTGGAATTTCACATCAAAATCACGAAATTTTGTTCCTTTCCAGACCAACTACGTTAATGCGATTCTGTTCCGTGCCAGAGAGAAACTGATCAACGACTTTTGCTAACAAGGCACTTCCGATGTGAAGGTGAGTTTTGTGAGGTGGTGGCTGGTCCATATGTAACGCTCCTCTTTCACTCCGCTGGGCAGTTTTTCGTGCGTTGCAGGGACGGCTCAGTCAGTGTTATCAGTGTCTATCCTGCATCATTTATTCATTTCCTCCTCCCATTGCCACACCACAACGTTATCGGTGTCTATCCTGCATCAGTTGTTCATTTCCTACTCCCACTGCCGCACCACAACGTTATCAGAGCCAATCATGAATCAGTTATTCATATACTGCTCCCACTGCCACATCACAACGTTATTAGTGTCTATCCTGCATCAGTTGCTCATTTCCCCCTCCCACTGCCACACCACAACGTTATCAGCGTCAATCCTGAATCAGTTATTCATTTACTGCTCCCAGTGCCACATCACAACGTTATCAGTATCTATCCTGCATCAGTTGCTCATTTCCCCCTCCCACTGCCACACCACAACGTTATCAGTGTCGATCCTGCATCATTTATTCATTTACTGCTCCCACTGCCACACCACAACGTTATCCGAGTCTATCCAGCATCATCACAGAGAGAGGTTTGGCATGCTCCTCTTCCCATAAATGATTCTCTTTGATATGGTGCATGAAAAAGAGTTGGACGTGCCCTAAGCAGATGAGTAATAACAGATGAACTTTTGTACATACCAAACTGTATCTCTGTCTCGAATTATGTTTATGAAGTTTAAAGAATGATACCTAATGCAATGTTTCATTACAATCTTGATACAGAGAATAGAGAAATATGTTTATGAAATTTTAAGAATATCTTATTGTTTTTCATCTCGATGTTAGCAATACATTGTGGGGTCGACGGGCATTATAATGGGAGATGCTGCCTACTCCATGGTTCCTTTCTATGGAACTGTGTATGTTACCTAATTATAGTGTTGTAGTTCAATATTTTACACTCTGGAGAAGGCGCCTACATGTCGTGGCATTAGTAAGTGTGCTGCAACACTGCCCGATTACCTTCACGTTCCTCAAACTCCCATCACGTGGTGGCTTCAGTATGAATATGTTCCTCTACTCCCCGCTAATCCAGCCTCCCTCAGCTCCTCCTCTATTCCCTGCAAGGAGGGAGATGGGCTGCAGGAGGGGAACCTCATCCTGCAGTCCATCGGGTTCACATCCACATGAGCCAATGGCCAGAACAGCGACTGCTACAAAGTGGCTTTCACTTCACCTCTTCAGTCCAGTTATTATTATTTTTATTATTATTATTATTAGACGAACTTTTTCAATTTGATACTTCCCCTAGCACGTGTATTGCTGTTGGGGTCTCAGGCACATCTCAGCGTGAACTCGGTGGATTGCAGACCGAAATTGGCCCTCTCTTGCAGTTCACCAACCCTCATTCAGGAGATAGAAACTTGATGGATGTTTGTATAATCAGGCAGTTCAGCCGCTCGGTTGTCCTGGTGCCACTGCGTGAAGGCGACCCTCTCCAACATCTGTCATTCTGTTACTTACACGTATCAGTCTATTTATTAGTGCTTTAATTGGGATGCAGATTGAGGGTATAGCGTTTAGGATATTAGTTATTTTAACCACTGATTGCTTGTGGATTTTTTGGGGGGTGGGTGGGTGGGTGGGGAGTCACCAGATATCTGGAAACAGTGCAGTCGTTATAATTTGCTGTTTTATTACTTCACGGTACTGTGTTAAATTTATTCATTATCCTAGCGCAATTTCCTGTGGAATTTAATGGCTACTGACACTAAGGCTCCTATGACTCATTCAACTGAAATAAATTACTAGACTTCTTCCAACCATGAAAGTGTAATTTTGTATCCTTGTCAACAGGGCGTGGAAGACTGCTTTGTACTATATATACCGTTTTTACTCCAGCTTGACCTAAAATTGCAGTCTCGCCATCTTGGAGTTGTAACGAGAGCCTATCACTAGAATATGATGCTAGGTACGAAGAAGTGCTATGGAAAGGATGTAGAGCAGCAACATCGTCATTTCCTACCACTAACCTACGTGATGTAAGCTGTAGAAAGACGAAAATGTGGACCAGGTTAGAGTAAAAACAGAATAGATGTATTACTTGAGCAATATGAACTCCTTAATCACAGTCTCTCCTTCAGCTCACTCAGACGAACAGAATACATCACTAGAGTTCTCCCAATCATGAGAGAATAATCTTAATCCTCATTACAGGGAATGGAGGACTGTGGTACTGGACAAATTACTGGGCCAATATGATGACAACCTCTCGACCGTCCTACCAGCCTGCTCGACCAAACGCGATCCAGATGCTGAGGCTGTAGTCGACCTGGCTCTCTGTAACTATCTTGAGGTGGGTGCTTTCTGTTGTAATTTTACTGTAACTTGGCTTCATGTTCACATCTTTTTCTCTTTAATTAGCTTTCTTTACTTTACGCTCTACTTCTATCTCGAATCTCTCCATCTTATTCTTCACTTTACAGTCTCCTCTCCTCACTTTACTCTTTACTCTACTCTCTCCACTCTACTCTCTACTCTTTTTACTCTCTACTCTTTACACTCTACTCTTTATCTTAATCTTTACCTTACTCTCTTCATTTTACTAACTACTTTTTTTACTCACTACTTTCTTACTATTTACTCCCTACTCTCTACTCTTTACATTACTCTCTTTACTTTACGGTCTTTGCCGTACTCTCTTCATTTTATTTTCTACTCTCTACTCTTTACTCTGTTCACTTTACTTTCTATACACGAATGTGGTGGTTTTTATCGTATTTTCACTGTAACTTGGCTTTGTATTGATATCCTTTGCACTTGTATTGATTGACTGATTGATTGATTGGCTGACATTGATTTATTGATTTCTTACTGCATGTGCAAGACCTGGCAACTTCCCGCGCCTTCCTCCTACGCAAGAAGTTTGATGACCTCCTAAGCCCGATCTTCCCTTCTTACTGGCTTCCTTTCTATACCATGGTTACCTTCACACCTCAGCCCTTCCACAAATGTATCGCCAAGAAGTGCCAGGATAGGGTAAGTGGTACGGAAGGCTTCGTAACATCTCTTCTATAGCGATTTATTTAGCATATTACACCCTAGCATTCATAAGTCAGTCCTAAGATTCTTCGTTAACACTTCTTCCTTAGCGATTTATTTTGCCTAATTACTATTACGATGACGATGACGACGATGATCATGCTTTCTGTTATAATTCCAGGTGGTGAAACGCATCCCAGGTGTGGTCGGTATGGCTGGTGTGGGCGCTGGTGTGGTATTGGCCAAGACAGTCTCTGCATACCCTCTCCTGTTCCCTCCCCTCCTACCTCCCTTCCCTCCCCATCAAGACCTGAGAAGCAGCTACGCCAGTCCCAGCCGTCAGACAGTGAGATCGGACTTTTGGAGAACTCGTAACACCTTTGTAGCGATTTATTCTCCATATTTTCACTTCCTTTGGTATAAAGCAGTGGTTCCCTTCTGGCTTTACATACAGGGAGTGCCAAAAGTTGTTTCCATGTCTGACACCCTGTATATTATGAAGAAGCAAGAACATCGTCGCCAAAATGAGCATATTTGATACAATATTTGAACAACTAGGGTACTTAAGACTAATGGCACGGTGTAGTAATAGTCGTAGTAGTAGTAGCAGTTGGATTAGAAGTAGTAGTAGTAGTAGTAAGATTAGAAGTAGGAGTAGTAGTAGTAATGGTGATGGTGATGACGATGATGGTGAGGGCGGTGGTGGTGGTGATGATGGTGATAACGATGACTATATGATGATGATGATGATGATGATGATACACCTACTAAGTCTGAATATTCTGTGCTAACCTGGCATTATCTACAAATAAATAGTTTATTGTTTCTTTACCCTCAGTAATACTGATGGGCATTAGTTAAATATCAGTGACATTAATATCCAGTCAAGTGTCAGCCAATACTGATTTTATTCTAACTTGGTCCAGGTTTTCGTCCTTTTCCAGCTTATTTCACGCAGCCCAGTGGCGCAGAGAGAGAGAGTGCTACGGCTCTACATACTATCTGTAACACTTCTTCGTGACTAGCATCATATTCTAGTGCTAATCTCTTGTTACTTATCAGAACTGAAGATATAGTGATGGTAATTTTAGGCCAAGTTAGAATAAATAGACTATAGTAAATGTGGTAGCTCACATTCTTTCCATAGACACTGTGAAATAAAAATAGGTGGTTTTAGTGAGCGCTTCACTTCAGTGACGTGCCGTATCTATTTTTTATTTAAGCTATTTTCTTTTATTCTCGCTTGCTTCAGGGGATACCAGTCAACTTTGTAGAGGCGTTTTGAAATGAACATATTAAATGCTTCTTCATTAACCCCTCCTGTATGAGAGATTATTCCTAACTCTGATATAATCCCCTGGCTCTAACAGTTTTGATATTAGAAAATACATCAGTGAACTAAAGAATAAAAAAAAAAAGTCTGAAAAAATTGGTGGGACATCTATAAGTAAGTCAGTTGTGGTTCATAGTCCTTCGCTTAGACGTTTTGGACATTAAAATCAGCTACGATATTTTTTGAGTAGAAAATATATTGATAGTAAAATAAACACTTAACTCGGATGTCGTTTTTATGATTTAATTCTACTTCTTGGTTTTTGCCTTCTTGAGACAGGCTTTTCATCTTAATTTTTTCATCTTAAGATTTTTTATCTTGATAGATTATTCGATACTGGAAGAGTTACGTACAACCTTCATTAAACCTTTCACTATTAGGGGAGTTGATTCATACCCGCCTAAATCATGATCATTTGATGAGCCATGACCCTCAGACCGTCTGCTCACACTGTAACTGCCCAGAGACTATTCTTCATCATTTTCTTGATTGCCCGCCTGCATTCCAGTAACGTCTCGCAGCGTTCCCCTTTCTTTCCTCGCTACATCGGCCCCCACACCTTACTGATTTCCTAGGTGACTCTCCCACTGTTTCTATTTCTAGTATTATCACTTTTCTTACTGGACTTCATATAATACAATTAATTATTTACCCCGCTCCCTCCTACCTTAGTGCCCCATAACCAGTTTATGGCTTTGTGCTAGTTATTCATTCTTCCTTAATAGGGGGGTTGTCCTAAACTGAATAAAGTCGCCTGGAAGCAGCACGAATGATGTGACATTGGCGGAACGTGGTTGGAGTTTAATTAAAGTTGGGAAGGGAATGAGTAACTTGAAATCTTGCCAAAGTTTAAAATTTAATGCCCATGAGGTAAAGTGTGGTGATGATGTTAGCATAATCCCACTCTTTTCACCTTAACTTGATCGAGATTAGAGTCTTTTTGTAACTTAATTCACTTTTGTAACTTAATCTGTAACTTAATGACAAACCAATAAATAGACAGGAAAAAAATGCTCCATATCCATTCAATAGATTTCTTCGTGACTAGCATAATATCCTAACCCATTATTTCAGCTCGGCATTTAGGAGGGAGAGAAGTAATTTCAAGGCCAAGTTCAGGTGAAAAAAGTGGTGTTGGATTGATATTAAAGATAAATATTCCTCAACACTGTAAGTCTTTTGTGTCGACCTTGAGCTCGGTGAACAACAGAAGCTTCGAATCCCGTCAGTCACCCTCTGACCGTGGGGGGGAAGACGCTGGGGCTGTTTGTATATTTTTGTCAGTGTCAATAGTGTTTAAATAGCTTCCCTCACCTTGCAGAGATAAACAAAGGTAAGCGAGGATATTGTTCATC
>JAGKTI010031570.1:0-12104 GCA_018397915.1 Birgus latro
ATGAGCTACTCTCGTAATATAAATGTATATAAGAAAGGAAGGGAGAAGCCTGAGTGATATTTATATTCAACTGGAGCTACCTAATTTACCATGTATTGTCTAGATCTCCTACGACTTCTTTCTTTGCATATACATTAGCAGCTGACATTTTCAACTCTTGGCTACCGAGATATGTATTGTACAGTCGTTCACTCTCGTCCTTTACGGTGAAATCACGCCCCTCCATTTCTGCCGCTTTTGCGCCCATTATAAAAGGCCCTGTGACCTCTACCCCTACTAAACATCGTGTGGGAAGCAGTTAAGGACTGTAGATATATATAAGTGTAATAAAGTACTAGAAATAATAAAGTGTGAGTGTGTATATGAGTAAGAAATGACAGAATACCAGCTGCGAATTAGCACGAGTGGGAGGCTTGTACGTGCTCGTATTTTACATTGCTTTCACAGTGTTTTTTTCTTGGAGTATGGATTCCAAACTACTTGGAAATCATTGAATAGTGTTTCTAGTGCTAATATCTGGCAGTGGTATTCATATTATGGGAAGTTGGGAAGAGTAAAGTGGAGACTTAGTTACCCAACTTCAGAAGTCTCCACAAGTCCAACAGTAGTCAACGAGTGCTAAAAAATAAATCCCAGGAGAAAGCTGAAGGTATGTGCCATAAACATATTTAATTATAATATTCTAGGACTAATAACTGATTTTTGGCAAATATTTTAAAAAAGTCAGTCGGAGCGTGAATATCCCCGCGGGATTGGCCCGGTGCGCCTCCGACAACCCTGCGGTGTAGGGGTTAAACTGCCATAAACCCCACCTGTATGAAAGGCTATTTTTCCTTGTCCTTCTGTGCAACCTTGACCTGTTGATATCCTACCTTCACGTCTAGGGTGGAGAACCACTTGGCACCTGACAGAGCATCCAGAATGTCATCAGTCCTTGGCAATCCTTCACTGTCACTTCATTCAGGGCTCAATAATCAACACAGCACCTTACTGAGCCATCCTTTTTCCATACCAGAACCACTGCTAATGCCCAAGGACTGCTGGACTTTTCTCTCACTCCTTGACTTTGGAAATTCACCATCACCTTCTCCATTTCTTGCCATTGGGCTGACAGCATCCTCTGCACTGACTGTATAATCGGGCCGTGATTCCTGGTGTCTGTACAATGCTCCAACAGATCAGTGTACCCCAGGTTTAGGTCTCCAGTGGAAAAAACATAGCAGACTTCTTCAGTAGCTGCCTCAATTTCAGCACTTGTGAGTCTTCCAGGAATTGGCAACTCCTTGAAAATAGGTCTTGTAAGTAGTCTGGCAGATACCCATCTTCTTTGACTACACTCCTTTTACAGGCCTTCCTCTAATGTCACTCAGGGTTCACTGCATGACACAGTCCCATAATTTCTCCCTCGCTGGTCTTCTGTGGCTCACGGGAGAAATTGGACACCACAACCGGCACTTTATCTGCACCTGTTTCCACTGAAGTTCTCCCCACCATCACTCCGGCCTTCGTCCTGCACTGTACATCAGGCTTCACTACCCCTAGACAGCTGTCAAAAGAGCCACTCACCTTGCACTGGAGCAATAGTTCTGATCTTTGGGGTAACACTATAGTGCAGACAGCCATCACCTTACCACCAGCACTGGTACGTCTTACAGCGATGACAGGAACCGACTTTCCTCGAAGTCCAGCTCACATCTCATGGACATCAGATAGTCCAGACCAAGTAGGCAAGGATCCTCCATCCCGGCTACATAGACTGGAAACGTAGCCTCTTGCCTTGCCACTTCAGTCTGAACATCCAAGGGTCCCCTCAGTTCTGCGCAGTGCCCTGTTACGTCACAATTGTTCTGATGACTCAGGCAGATACTGATGATGTAACACTTCAGGCCTCACAAAAGTCTGCTCTGAGGCTGAATCAATCTCCACGGAACACTACTTGCCATTAATTCTTCTATCTACCTTCACACTGTCAATTGCAGTTCTCTTGCATTTTCTCAGTGGTGGGGCTACTTGGGAGAAGCTGGCTGGTGGTTCTACTTGGGAGAAGCTGGCTGGTGGTTGCCTATTAACACCAGCCTCCACTAGTTTTCCACTTCTTTCTGGTCTTCTGCAGCATTCTTCTTATCCTCCTTTTTCTTTTTTGGACACTCAGAACTAAAATGCCCCACCTCACTACATGTCCAACACACTTTGGTTACAATTGAAGATTTCCTTGTATTGCTCTGTTCTTGCTACGTCTTCCATTTGTAACAATCCTCCTTGTTGTGTCCCAGCTTCCCGCAGAACCAGCAACCTCCTTCAGTCTTCTCCTGTTCTCTCTTCCACTTGTAGCAGTCCTTTTTCCTATGTCCTGGCTTTTCACAGTACCAGCAACTTCCTTCAAATTTTTCTGCTTCACATACCTGCCCCTTTCTTCCCTTGAATCCTGCACTACGATCTGCCTGGAAAGTGGACGTACTGGACCTGACATAGGACTCAAATTCTAGAGCCCTGGCTAGTGCTTCTTGCATGCTTCTTGGTTGTACTTGCTTCACTTGCACTTTCAACTCTGCACTATCAAGAGCATCAATGAGCTGGTCCTTCAGAGGAATAGCCAACAGGTTATGTGCTACTGTAGGGTATGCCTTGTGTGCCATACCTTCCAGGTCATGGGCAAGCTGCTGTAGGGATTCGCCTCGAGCCAGTACACAACTCCAGAATCTTGCTCAGCAAACCTCAGTCTGGTACATGGTCCCATATCTACACTCCAGTACTTCTACTAAGGACTGATAACTGCTCCTCTCCTTTACTGACATCTGGCCCAGAATTTCCATTTTAGCACCCTTGAGGCTAGTAGCCAGCTGCACTGCCCTCTGTCTATCATCTCAACCATTCTGATCGGCAAGTAACTCAAACTGCGCATAGTAAGGTTCTCAAGATACTCTTTCATCAAATTCCTGAGGTTTCTTTTTAATTGGACTCCCATTATAGTTATGCACTTCACTGGTTTGGGGCCTAAAAACTGGGGTATCATAATTAAGTCCAGGACTTAAAGCTCCTACATTCTGATTATTCAACTCCGTAATGCTACCATTAGATGCTTGGGATCTGTTAATATTCACCATACACTGTCCATTCTTTTCATATGCTCCCTGTACACTAACCTGAGGCTCAGCAGTGCAATATTTTTCTACAGCCTCAATTTTCTCACTAATTATCTTCACTTGGTCGACTACATGCTTACATTGGTTATCTACATGCTGTCTGCACTCCATCACATTGTTGCTTACCTCATATATCTGCTGCTGTAGCTCAGCTTATACTTCCTTCTTCAACTGTTGTTGTTCTTTCTTCATTTTTTTCGTGAAAGTGTCTAGCATTCCTTGCATCCTCAGTTGTAACTACCTCTGTTGCTCATGTAATGCCTCTTGAGGTCGTTCATACCTCTCTTTCCGTTCTTCATTTTGTGCTTGTAGTTGTTCACTTTATGCTTGTAATTGTAGCTTGAGATCTTTCTGTCCTTCATTCTGTGCCTCTAATTGTTCTTTGAGTTCTTCTGTCCTTTGTTCTGTGCCTGTAATTGTTCTTTGAGTTCTTTCTGTCCTTCGTTCTGTGCTTAATTTTACACTTTGTGCCTGTAATAGCTTCATAATTGCGGCCAGTGACGTCTTCTCTTGCCTAGCTGGCCTCTTGTCTGTACACCTTCTGCCTCCATTTCGAAGGTTTGACTCACTGCAGCACTTTTCTAATGATCCACACTCCTGACACTACTGTTACATCCCCGTTCCACACTGCCACAGGCTCCAGCAGCAGTAGTTCAGTATAAGAAGAACGTTAACCAGTGAGTCGTTCTTCGTAGGGTCTGCCTTTCAGTGTACAGCAACAAGATTAGCTCAGGCGTGGGAAATAAACGCTGGCTACTTAAGTTCGATTTCTTCATTTTCCAAAAATTACACTTAATGCTTGCCAACTTCACTTCGCTGTTTTCACAAGTACCAGAGCTATACAATCTGCACTGACATGGAACTGACACTAAACTATACGCAAACTGAACTGAAACAAAACTGACTCCCCTATAGGCTCTTCCACAGCCTTCTCCTTTTCTCCAACATTCTAGAACGTGCTAGTACCTGCACCTAGCAACAATAGTTACTAAATTGGAGACATCCAAAACATGCCAGTTTTCTTACATTTTACAACACTCTAAATTATTGTGCATAAAAAAATGAGATGAAAGTACTTAATTTAATAAACAGTCACATAAATAAAATATTATGGAGAAAAAGAGCAAAAAAATCAATGTACGCTTTACAAAATAACTTCGCTGACAATAGCAGGCTAACTGGCAACTCTGACTCATAACTGAAAAATACGACAAATACTGAGAACCCACCAGACTACCTAACTAGCAAATCCCGCTTCTCAACAATATGAAGGAGAATCTGGGAGTTGTTTTAGCCCCAGGGCTTGACTGACCTCTGCACTTTGCCAGTCATACACAAAAGGTTATCTGTTCCCTCACATGCGTGATTATACCAGATGGAGCAATCTGGCAAGCCACTTCATCTTCCTGGTGAACAATGCCCCAAGCCATCCTGATGGCATGAAGGATTGAGGTTGCTCCAGCCCATGGAAAAAGGTGTCATCAACTTAAAATGCCTACTGCTTCCATTACACCATGGGGCAAATGGTGAGGGCGAGCAGCTCAGGGTGAAATGCAGGATATAAGTAAAATACAGAATAGCGAAGCTCCCCCTCAACTTCACCTGGGCCAGACACCGACCCCAGGAGGAGATACCCAGGGAGCGGAAGTGAGCTGTGTGCGCTTCACTCAAAACGGGCACACCTGTACCTCTCCCGCGCGCCCCTCTCGTGCTCAGGTAAGCCACCGTGCAGGTAGCAGTAACAGTGCATTACACCTCCGCCATTGCCGTACCAGCCATTGCCAGGTTCAGGGTGGGGCTACTCCTACAGCCCCAGACAGCATTCCTGAGTCGGTCACTAGCCGCCCACCTTCTGCTTCCCTCCTTCAGCCTACTGGGTGATGGCCACCTTGTCGCATACGGGGAGGAGACAGCCACCTCGCCACCTTCGCTATAATTTCATAAAAGGAGGAAGAGTGACGGTCACCATGCCGCACATGCTCACACCGGGTGACGGCCACCTAGCCGCACACGGGGAGGAGATGGCCAACTGCCGCCCTCACTATAACTCCATAAAAGGAGGTAGAGTGACGGCCACCTTGCCGCACGTACTCACACCGGGTGACGGCCACCTAGTCGCACACGGGGAGGAGATGGCCAACTGCCGCCCTCACTATAACTCCATAAAAGGAGGTAGAGTGACGGCCACCTTGCCGCACGTACTCACACCGGGTGAAGGCCACTTAGCTGCACACGGGGAGGAGACAGCCAATTGACACCCTTGCTCTAACTCCATAAAAGGAGGTATAGTGACAGCCACCTTGCCGTACTCTCTCACACCGGGTGATGGCCACCTAGCTTCACATGGGGAGGACACTGCTCCGAGCCGTCCCTGCTCTAACTCCATAAAAGGATGTATAGTGACAGCCACCTCGCTGCACTCACTCACACTGGGTGACGGCCACCTAGCCACACACGGGGAGGACACGGCCAATAGCCGCCCTCGCTCTAACTCCATAAAAGGAGGTATAGTGACGGCCACCTCTCCGCACTTACACACACCGGGTGACGGCCATCTAGCTGCACACGGGGAGGAGTCGGGCACTAGCTGCCCTTGCTCTAATTTCATAAAAGGAGGGAAGATGACCGCCACCTCGCCGCACCTAGGAGACAGCCACCGTGCTGCTCCACTAAAAGAAGGGGCACAAGAAAGTGCCCTCACACTCTCTCGCCACAGAGACGTCCTCGCCCTCGACCAGCAGCTGGAGGAGGCCTGGCAAAGACCCTTGGTATCAGGAGTTCTAGCCCTCTCCCTCGACCCCCGGCGACCCCAGCCCCTGTCGGACTCTGTCACACCAAGCTGCTGCCGCCCAGACCTGACGGAGGTCCAGCTACAAGACCGCAGCCCTGGGACCAGTCGAGACGTCCTTAGGACCCCGGGATGAGAACTCTCCAGCCCTAAGCGACGCCTCCGGAATAAGCGTAGGCAAACACGCCTCCTGGCCCTGTTTGGGCTCAGCCCCTAAGCCCAGGACCCCCCCCCTTCTCCCCCCCTCCTTTCTCCTGTGGAAGGGCCCTCCCTCTCCTGCACGGCCCTCTGATAACTCCCGGACGAGACTCTACGGGTTGGCCTCCAGTCAGCCACCGGAAGTCCTGGCGACCCGGGGCATCCTGATGCAGGCCGCCAACCAGCCCCAACCCTCTCCTGCTCCCAAGTCCCCTGGTTCTGTCTATCTCTGTGTGTTATAACTATTTTCCTGTAAAGTGTGTATTCATGTTGTGTCAGAGTTGTAATTTGTTGGTAATAGACGTGTAAGGTTGTTGCCCTGCCATTTTATGCCCTGTTCCCTCTGATTGCCTTAATAGAGCCCAACCCAGTCTAGAAAGAGAACCCGGTTCCAGGCTCCGTGTATAAGGGACGAGAAGTCGCACCCAAATTCATGCAGCATAACATCAGGGGAGACTGGTACAGTGAGCTTGTTTTGGAAAATATGCAACAAAGAGAATGCCAACAACTGCATCACACTGGCATGGAAGGAGGTGCAGTGAAACACACTGAATGCTGTTTAGAGGAAAGTATGGGTGGAATGTGCTCACTCCTTCCTGGGGTTCCCAGTGGTGGAGAACATTTGCCATGGAATCCTCAGCCTCTTGTATGATGCAGTGTTTGAGGAGGTTGACGAGGCTGATGCGCAAGAGGGCCTGGAGAGCAACATCAAGGAAATCTTGAGCTAAAGGAACATGTGGTGAAGGCACAGGAAGATGGTGGGGACAGTAAAGAGGACAGGCCTGTTTGTGTCCTGAACATCAAGAGTCTTGCCAAACTGATGATGCCATTTCGTACATCCATGACAAGGATCTGAACCTGGCGAGGAGTGACGACGTGATGTATGGCACAGAGCAACACCTGAGGCTAATCATGGAGCTCCAGGTGACTACGAAAAGGCAGCACGGCAGACGACCATCACTTCCTTCCCCCTTGTGACAACCCCCAGCACCAAGGGAGAGCCAAGTTCATCAACAAGTGGCGTGCAAATGCAACGTCCTTCCTCATCTAACTCCACCTTGTCCCTTTCATCTTTATCTCCACCTGGTTTACCCCTATGCCCCCCGCCACTACATCGCCATGCTCCCTCACACTACACCACCATGCACCCCCTAGTGCCTTGCTGCCATGCTTTCACTTGGCCTCACTGCTATACTCTCTCTCAGTCTCACTGCTATGCTGTTCCTTGGCCTCACTGCTTCGCTCTCCTCACCTCTTCCTGAGGACCTGGAGTGATTATCCAGACCCTCCAGCTGTCCCCCAGCCTTGCGGGGGACCCTTGGGAACGACTCACACTGGCCAAAGACATACTTCTGATTGGTGACAGAGGTGTTTTTTGAGATTTTAGGTTAAGTGGCTCTGGACCCCCCAATGTATCCCCATTGAATCCATCTTATATCGACCTCAGTATATGATAAATTGGTGTGTGATGAATTTTCACTTGACGTAACCCCATCACATACAGAGGTGTGACTTTATATTTTGTGCTGTATACCTGCATACAGTAATGAAACTGTGTTTATTGTAGGGAGGCAACAGCTTTAGTTCATCTTTTATTCCAGAAGAGGATCCAGGTTGGGTTGAAATTGCTCTACACTCAAACAAAACATCATTATTGTACTACATGTAGGTATAACTCTTGCTTGTAAATGATACAAGGCACTGTGAAACAAAACAGTTTTTAAAGTTAGGCATTTTATCCCTGCATGGTAATGAAATGTTGGATAACCAGATGGTGGATGATTTCTATCTGATATTTGGTGTTAGGAGGATGCACCTAAAACTAGGAAGCACTTAGAGAGTGCATACCTCCATCAATGCCATTGCCATTAAAAAGGATCCGGATCCACGTCAAACTTTAATCACTCCTTTCTTGAAGCATGGTCCACCCTTCCTCAAAATTTCATTGAAATTCAATGAGAACCTTTGGAGTTATTGTGAGGGATACTCCGGATCTGGATCCAGATCTGCCCCAAATTTAATTACTTCTTCCTTGGCTGATGGCCCACCCTTCCACAAAATTTCATTGAAATTCGTTGAGAACTTTTGGAGATATCATCTGGACAAAAAGACAGACAGACAAACATAGGTGTATACATAACCTCCTCCAACTTCGTTGGCGGAGGTAATAAAGCAGAGTAGAGTGGGTGTGTAAGACATGGTTACATCCACCACAGACCACAGAAAAACAAGATGCAGTGTGGCACTGTTAGCAGATACGAGATGCCATGTTATCAGATCTTGGTGGTCTCACCTACAGATACGAGGGGTGTTCAGAAAGTTTTTTTTATTTTTTTATGTGTGCGGCTTCTCAGCCTGATATCAAGGCCCAACAGTCCTCCTACACACCACATCTCTACATGTCACCACTTCGGCGCTAACACCCACCGTCCTTATTGCATACATGCTAGGGCTGCCTCATACAGAACTTGTGTACTGGTATTAGCGGGGGTATTTTTACGACATGTCGGCGGGCCTTCTGGTAGATCAGTAAAGTCTGATTTAATGAAATTCAAATCCTTGAACTGTTCCCTTCCCCAGCGGGGATTTGAACCTGGGTCCGTTAGGACAGCAGGCCACCTCTCTACCGATTGAGTATCCTACTTTAGGTTAAAAAAATAAATAAATAAATAAACAGCTAACCTGTTGAGCCTGGACACCAATCCCCCTCAAAGTAGGCCCCTTCTAACTTGACACACATAGCCCAGCGTTCTTTTCACTGCCTGAAACATTTTTCAAAGTCGGATTTCGGTATCTCCTGCAGGTGCTTCGTTACATTCATCACAATCTCTTGTCTCGTCTCAAACTGAGAACCCTTCAGTGGAGTTTTAAGCTTAGGGAATAACCAAAAGTCTCACGGACCCATATCTGTTGAGTAGGGAGCCTGCTGGACCTGTGGGATGTTGTGCTTGGCCCAAAACTCCTGAATCAGTTGAAAAGAATGGGCAGGGGTTTTGTCAATGTGCAGCTTCCAACTTGCTGGTTTCTAAAGGTCTGGTCTCTTCCACCACCGAACTGCGTCATGAAGACGACAGATAACGTCGTAGTAGTATGTATGTTGACAGTCTGACTTTCTGGTGCGTATTCGTAACGCACAACACCACGGTAGTCGAAAAAAAAAAGAAATGTCATCGTGTGAGTGCACTTCACCTTGCTACAGGCCTGACGCGCTGTTTTTTGGCCGTGACGACCATGCATGCTTCCACTGGGACGAGTGTGCTTTGGTATCTGGGTCGTACCCGTACACTCAAGTCTCATCTCCAGTGATAACAGTCTTCAGAAAGTCTGGATCGTGATTTGCACACTCCAACATGTCTTGAACAACGTTCATCTGAGAGAAGAGATCATGAATGCGATGAAGCACCTGTTGGAGATACCAAAACCGACTTTGAAAAATGTTTCAGGCAGTGGAAAGAACGCTGGGCTACGTGTGTGAAGCCTAAGTTCGGATACACTCTAAACAGATCTCGTACAGTGCTGTATGCGGTTACGGATGGTGAAGGAAGAAATGGGATGATGAACAAACAGTGGAAATGTAGGCTACAACAGGGAAGCTCCTGCCGTGCTATATCACACAAATGTTCCTCAAAGGCTCATCTCCCACTCTGGTTTTTGATAGAAGGATAGTGGACTGCACGAGGAGGCAACTTCAGTCTGCAGTCCACTGGGTTCACATTATGTTGAGCCTGGGGCCACCACCACGACTACCACATTACATTTAATTAATTAAATTTAAAGGCAATTTCTGTCACAAATGATTTGTGTCTGAGTTAGCCAAACTAAACCTTATCTAATCTTAGCTGCGCAGGGTCATTTTCTTGTCATAACCTAACAACCTTATGAAAGGCTAGCAGCTTCTTGGTTCTAACCTAGTGCCTTTTACAAACGGGTAGCAATGAGACAAAAATTAGCGGCACAATGGCAGCTTCCTTCTTTTAGATGGTGAAGGTGCTGGCCAGCTGATCACCAGCCTCATGCCCTCACATCACAGCCAGAGTAGAGGGACAGTTAATCTGAACCTCTCAGAATGGCACATTCGTAATTGATGACGATCACAAGGGTGCAGGGCCACTGATTCACCACCCAGGAGGTAGGCACATCAGAAATGAGGACTCCTAGCTGGGCCAGATGATGGTGGAGGGTGGTAAGAAATGAACAGAACCTGGGACAGTGATGCAGAATGTAGTCAGTTGTCTCCTCATGTTCATGACACCTTAGACACCACGGGTCATCAGCCTGACCCATCCACTTATGATGTTTTGTCAGCCCTGTTTGGCTAATCTCAAGTCTGGTAAGGTGTGTACTGGCAAGACCTACCCAGACTTCCACCTCTCATTAGGCTCTACATGCTCCTTCAAACACCCTCTGAAGTACTACTGGGTCTGGGGCAAAACACATGGTTACCCGAGCAGAGGCCACATATTTCACCGTCAGATCAGTAGTCTAATTCCCCTTGATGCCAGCGTGAGAGGGAATTCACTAGTGACATATGCCCCGGGAGGATAACAGGAAACCGAAGAGGAATGACTGGATGACAGAGAAGGGCCTCTGTGGGATGAGGCTAATGGGAGAGAAGGTAGAAAGAGGACTGGGAATCCGTGTACTTCACGACATCGTGGGGGAAAATGTTGCTGAAGCAATGGGAGTGTTTGGAAGATGGCAAAGAGTTCTGCTGTAAGTGGGCTATGCTGACCCTTCAGTCACTAGGCCTGTCACAGAGACAGATTCTCAAAATACATTGCTAAAACAGATAGGTAGATGGATAGATCAACAAAGAGAGAGTAAAACCAAACAGAAAAATACAGATAGGTAGATGGATAGATCAACAGACAGTTAAAACCGGACAAATAATACAGTTAGTTAAAATCAGATCTATCTATCTATTGCCAGACGCCTTAATCCCGTAAGGGGTGGCCACAAACAAATCGCTTCCATGTCGACCTGTCCGCCATTTCACTGCTCTGCTCTCAGCTCGTATCCCCCTCTCTGATTTACCTCTCCACTCCATCTCTCCATCTCATCCTTGGCCTCCCCCTCCCTCTCCCTCCTCCACCTCACTCACATACACTCTCCTCGTCAGTCTCTCACTCTCCGTACTCTCCACATGGTCAAACCACCTCACTGTATTTCTAACGCTTCCTATCACATCCACATCCACACCACAACGCTCCTTCACTTCCTCATTTGTCAGTCTGTCTCTCCATGTGACTCCACATGCTCCTCTCAAATAACTAATTTCCACTGCTCTCACTCTTGACTTCTGTCTCCCCAACAAGGTCTAAGCTTCACTTTCGTACGTTAGAGTTGGTATCACAATACTGTCATGTAACTTTTTCACTTCTCTGTTCACTTTCCTGTTTATTATCACTGATTTCAAGGAACCAGCAATCTTTCTTCCTTGTTGTACCCTTTCAAGCACTTCATCCTCTAAACTTTCATCCTTACTCATCACACTATCCAAGTACTTAAACGCATACACATTTTCCACTTCCTTCACTTCGAGAGAAGTGAAGTCAGTGAATGTACAGTGAAAATCAGATTTTGTAGTTACATACAGATAGCTAGTTAAAACCAGATAGATAATTAAAGCCAGACGTATCTAACCATGTTTACGTACACATAAATTAAGTGAGATAACGCCTGTAAATATAATCACTAAAAATATCAGTGTTAACAGCAGCCACACCTGCGTTGCAATGATGCCGACACACCTAAGGATTTTTTTTTGCTATGTATTGCTTCAGTTCGGTGGCGTCTTCTCTCTCTGAAGACCCATTTTGCCTCTGTTCAGATTTGAGATTGGGGAGAGTGAGAATGAAGACGAACCTTTCCCTTCCCCCTTTCCTCCCACTGTCTCTCTCTCTTACACACACACACACACACACACACACACACACACACACACACACACACACACACACACACACACACACCAC
>JAGKTI010031571.1:2073-12104 GCA_018397915.1 Birgus latro
GAGAGAGAGAGAGAGAGAGAGAGAGAGAGAGAGAGAGAGAGAGAGAGAGAGAACCCACATCTAATACCAGCACTAATTCTGTTCCCCCTGTGTGGCAGGACATTTAAATCAGTATCTATCTGTCTAGCCATTTATTTATCAACCCATCTGTCTGTCTATCATGTCAGAAGATGGCCAGGAAAGAATTGCTACTCATACATGCTACTCTCACTCCTTCAGCCACTCCTCTTCCTCCTCTCTCACTATATTACAACTCTCTTCTACATAATAGTGTCTCCCTCTTCCTTATATTTAAATACTGTACATTAAGGAACAAGGAACTGACAATTACAGAAAATATCAGTGAAGTCCAATGGCCTTGTCCAGCATCATGCCTTCCTTTCTATCATCCTCCCTTCCTTCTTGCATTCCCTCCTGCCGTCCTTCTCTCCCTTCTGCCTTCCTTCCTTCCCTCCTCCTTTTACTTCTCTCCTCCTCTTTTCCTTCCTTCACTCCTCCCCTCCTGCCTTCATTCCTCTCATTTATCAAATCATGTATAGAGGAAAGTCTGTTTGCCACATGCTGCTTAAATCATGTTGTTTTGTGCTTTGTAATATACACACACACACACATACACACACACTCTAAATATGTTTGATGCAAAAATACAAAGGAGAATTAGAAACACAGACTCTTGCAGGAAGCTACAAGAGGAATTAAATAAGCTTCATGAATGAAGCAACAAATGGCAAATGGAATTTAATGTGGACAAGTGTCATGTAATCAAGTTTGGTAAAAGTGAAAAAGACCAGATTGGGATTATAAGTTAGGAAGATCAACCCTACACATATCAGAAAGGAAGAAGGACCTAGGAGTGATTACCAATAACAGACTACCTCCAGATGACCACATCAGTGAAAAGGTACGTAACATGTATACTATCAATCTATTGCCAGATGCCTTAATCCCATAAGGAGTGGCCACAAACAAATGGTGTCCATGCTGCCCTGTCCCCCCGCCATTTCATTGCCCTGCTCCCAGCTCACACCCTCCTCTCTCATATACCTCTCCACTCCATCCCTCCATCTCATCCTCGGCCTCCCCCTCCCTCTCGCCCCCTCCACCTCACTCACATACACTCTCCTCGTCAGTCTTTCACTCTCCATCCTCTCCACATGGCCAAACCACCTTAATGTGTTTCTCCTAACGCTTCCTATCACGTCCACAACCACACCACAACACTCCTTCACTTCCTCATTTGTTAGTCTGTCTCTCCATGTGACTCCACATGCTCCTCTCAAATAACTCATTTCCACTGCTCTCACTCTTGACTTCTGTCCCTCCAACAGGGTCCAAGCTTCACTTCCATATGTTTGAGTTGGTATCACAATACTGTCACGTAACAACTTTTTCACTTCCATGCTCACTTCCCTGTTTCTTATCACTGCTTTCAAGGAACTAGCAACCTTCCTTCCCTGCTGCACCCTTTCAAGCACTTCACCCTCCAGACTTCCATCCTTACTCATCACACTACCTAAGTACTTAAAACACACTCACATTCTCCATATCCTTCCCATCCAATCTCACTGTACATTCACTGGCTTCACTTCTCTCGAAGACCATCACTTTACTCTTCCCTACATTCACCTTTAGATTCCGTTTCTTACACACTCTCCCAAACTCATCTACTAAGCCTTGCAGCTCCCCTTCATCTTCACTCAACAACACAGTATCATCTGCAGACAACAGTACAGGGAGTTTTCAAACACTACTCTCTCTCACTAGGGCCATTCCAACATTCACTGCTCTACCTTTTATCTCTTTTATAACCCTATCCATATACAGATTGGACAACCATGGAGGCATGATACATCCTTGTTTCAATCCAACCATCAGATAGAAAAATTAACTCAGTTCACTATCCGCATGCTCTGCAGCCTTAGCACGCTCATACATACACTTCACAGCATTCAACAACTTCCCATCTACTCCATATATTCTTAATACTTTCCACAATCCTTGTCTATCCACCCTGTCATAAGCTTTCACTAAATCCATGAAGCCTGAATACAACTTCTTTCCCTTCTCTAGAAACTTTTTCACTAAAGATGTAAGAATGAATATCTGATCTACAAAACCTCTTCCCTTCCTAAAACCTCCCTGTTCTTCTCCAACTAATTCCTCTGTTATTTCCCTAACTCTGTCAATAAGTATCCTACCATATACTTTTCCCATGATTACCACACACTTCTTTTTCCCCTTTTCCTTTGTACAGAGGAATAATTATACCTGACTTCCAATCCTCCGGGACTCTACCCTCCTCCCAAGCCAATCTGCATACCTTCCACATCCATTCTATTACTATCTCTCCCTCATACTTCAGCATTTCACCACACACTCCATCAATTCCTGGGGCTTTCCCCATTTTAACTTTCTTCATTGCTTCCACCACTTCCATCCTACTGATTTCTTCCTCTCTTCTCACAACCCTCCTTCTCCCAGCCATGCCCCAGCCACTTATACTTGCATTACTTTCATTCTCTATGTTCAACAATTCATTAAGTGTTCTCTCCAACAAATGTTACTGGGTACCTATATTTTTGTAGAAACAATATGCTAGTGTAAATATTACACAGGAAGAGAAAACAAAATCCATGCATAAAGCAATATGTGAACTGTATACAAAATGCAGTTACGTCAAGAAAATCAAATTCAAACTACACACTAACCTAGCACAGACATAAATTCAATAAATCACCTTTATTTCAGATTAATCAGGGGAGGGGATATTCTTTAAGTTCTATCACCCATGTACAGAGCAATATATATGCACATACCAGTGTATTAAAACCCCAAAACACCTGTACAGAAAAATTACTTGTATCAGAGGACTCACTATCACTGTTGGCAACCAAACCAACAAGCACCAAACCATATTAACTTCTCTTAAGATGAGGGGATAATACTCAGAAACATTCAGAAATTACAACTTGGTGACTGTAATTTTCAACAAAGCAGAGCTAAATAAGAGTAACTGCATTATCCAACAATGTGCAACACCTCAATGCCAACAATTTGACACACCTATTACAATGAGCAGTTCCTTTACTGAGTAATAATGCTCCTCTCTGTCAAGTGTGATGTAACTAAGGGAAGCAGTGTTGCACTGTACTTAGTAAAAGGTTCCTTCTAACACAAGGTGTTCCAATCAAATTTATCTCAACTGTAAAATGAATACCCTATGTACAATACATGAACATCAAGCAGACTACCTCACCATGATGTTGTTCTCTTTGGCCCAGGACACGAGGGACTGAAGGGGTCAACTTGCTCCAGATGAGAGTATGTAGGAAGCTGGATGTCTGCAATATGCCAGTGCCTCAGTCAAGAACTGTCAAGTACTGCAATACTGAATGATCCAAAGACTTCATTCCACAGAGTTAATCTTCTACTTTCTGAACAAAATAGCCATTAACAATTAAGACTGTGACAATGGCTGCAGAAAAACACAAAAATAATATCACAGCATACACATGATAATTACAAGAGAAAAGTATGAAGTGACAGATTTTCATAATACATTAAAGAACATAAACCGTGATTCTGGGCATGATGAAATGGAAGGACAGTGCAAAAACTACAATATATTATAAATGATGTAAAATGGCCTGTAGCAATGTGATGAATATAGGAAAGCACTAATCCCATGTACAATTTTAACTGCAGTAGCTAGATTCATTCATTCATTCATTATCCAATCCTATGTCGCCTCACAGAGGAGCGTAGGAGCCCGTGGCTAGGTAAGTTGGTCATGACATTTAAGATGAGAGTGACCAGCCTCACTCATCCTTGAATGGCATTATGTGAGCAATAAACTCCAACCACCCCTGGGATATAAACCTTCACCGGCTCAATCAGATTACTGAGGAAGAAGTTACGTCTTTTACAAGAAGTTACTGAGGAAGAGGGCCTAGCGTATTTTGGTATCTTGTTCATATTTTGGTGGTTATCTAGCTCAGATTTCCTCAATATGGCTACCTCTGTTCAAAGGCATCAAACAAAGAAGACACATGGATTGGTGCAATTACCAGGGTAAATGAAAAATTGATGAAACCTAGCTTTGAACTCCTAGAAAAATTAAAAATGATGGTGAAGTTATTTATTTGTCATCATGGGGCTATTAGTCCTGCAACCTGAAAAAGCCACAGTCCAGAATTTAGCCAGTCAAATTGCTGAATTTGTTTCTCTGCCTGATGAAGGAATCACTTACTTTGTTCGCTGTCGTATGTTTTTTAAAATGCAAGTACTGAATAAAAAAATCATTTAATCCAGAAAAACTAAATAAAATGAGTAATTTCATAAGATAATAAATAGATATAAAAATATACTGACTGACTGATTGCCAGACAGACAGACAGAGATTCATGTTCAGTGAACTTTAAGTATGTCATGAGCTAATTTTCTAGTCAGTATGCTTAAACACTGTTTCAAAGCTTATATTCACATGAGCAGGGTATGACTAAAACCGATAAAGAGTTTGACTAGAAATTAGTATGTTATTTGCCTCTTTTCTGACATGCAACCACATGTTAAGATATGACAGGAAAAAAAAAAAGAGAAATTTTACTGTGTAACAATGTTAGGTATGAGCTGGGATGCGGGAGACGAGAGAGGAGAGCGTGACGTCATCACAAAGGAGCTGGCGCATTTTCTTTCACTCACGGGCGGCCCGTGAATAGACATTGTATTCTATGGATATTGTGAAAGAAGACCTCTCATACTGAAGGGGCTCATGTCACCCCTGCAGCATGACAAGTCTCCACTAAGCTAAATAAAGTCATCTGGGGATAGAAAGAAAGACTAAAAGATGTCATTGTAGTGAAGGGGTTAAGTGTTCACAGAAGCTGAGGTGACCAACACCAAAATAACAGCATTTCACAAGCTGCCTCATCATTATTAACCTCTTCAATATGGTGACATGTTTTGATTCTTGCCAACACCACTTATTTTATTCAGTAATGTCAAGCCTTTAACTCCTGCAGGTTAAAGACCAATTGACTGAATAAAATAGTATGTCAGCATGAATAAATAAAATGTCATTAGACTGATGGTGTTAGAATGTAACCATGAGGGGGAAGGCAAGCTCTTGTATTACATTTACGATTATTTCTGAAGAACACCACGAAAATCTCTGTTACTAATATATTAATTTCTGAAGCACAATGTACCAATAAATATATGTTAGCTTCTCAAAAACGTACTCTCTACTGCTGATGCTAATATACTACACCGAAGTACTTAGAGAAAATCACTAGTGCTGTTCAATATACATGTGCTGTTAAATGTACAATAATAATTCCTGGTGCTGTTGTACGTTAACTTCTGAAAAACGTAATGAAAACTGCTGGTCCTGTTCAATATACGTTAACTAATCAAGCATATAATGAAAGTCTTACATTAATTTCTGAAATATGTACAATAATGAAAATCTCTACTTTGTAATTAAAAAGACTGTACTGTACTGAACATCTATAACTGCAAAACAATGTGTAATGTAGGATGCCGGCTGATACTATATGACTGCCACAGCCATCCCATAACTGTCTATTTACAGAGCTTCCCTTCCCCCTTTCTGATTACATTTTAACTCTATCAGTCCAATGACATTTTATATATTATTCTTGCCACTTCCAGACTTTTAATATATTTTCTGGGAGAAATTAATATGTTTATGGAGCCTTCAAAGCTCCACCACTACAAAATTTAAAGCTCCATCACTAATAACTGTATCACCAAAGTTAATAAAATAGTCTGGAGGCAGCAAGAATGAAATACAGTTGCTTCCCGACTTACCAACTAAACTGGAATTAATAAATGGTCTGTTATACTCTCAAAGTTGAAATAAGCTTAACTAGGATCAAGCTTTGGTCTATTATGCAAAGTCAAAGTTGATATGAGCTTAACTGCTACTCGTCAAAGCAGAAATGAGCTTATCTAGGATCAAGATTTGAACTGTTATGCAATGTCAAAGTAAAAATGAGCTTAACTGGCCTCATTAATTGGTCTGTTACTCAAATGAACTGAACAAATCAAGAACTGGTCTGTTAAGTCAAAGCTGATACAAACTTAACTAATCAAGAATTGGTCTGTTACTCTCAAAGTTGAAATGCACTGAACTGGGATTGTTGCTCAAAGTTTTTTGTCTTTAGTCTTGCTTAAAATCAAAGTCAAAATGAGCTAAACAGGAATCATGAATTAGTGTATTATGCAAAGTCAAAACGAGCTGACATGAACTTAATTGAGATGAGCTAAATTGGTTTCATCAATCAGTCTATTATGGAAAACTGGTCAAAATGAGTTTAACTGGATGGCAAATTAGTCTATTATGCAAATCCACAGTCAAAATGAGCTTAAATGGGACTGCAAATTGGTCTATTACTCAAAATATCAAAGTTGAAATTCACTAATACTACAGGTGAAGCCAAAGATAAGTTTACTTATACTGTATGTGATGCCAGATATTTAAAATCATTACTAAAAACCAGGAATATAAGTGTAGAAATGAAAACTACTGTTGTGTTTACTTCAAATAACTTTAACCATTAGCATCACTAACACATGACTAAGTACTCTACGCAGTTTACAGTAGCACTGTAATGTATTACTGATATTACAACTCTATACTGTACTGTGTATCCACTGCAAAAATATCAATAAATGCTTCTCAAAATATGTTCGTAAGCACGGACCACAATACAGTAGTATCAAGTCATCCAAAAATTTTCATATCTGTAAAGTTCGTACGCACAGACCATAAAAATATTTAAGGCTTCTCTAAAAATACTCACCTCTATACAAGGTCGTAAGCACTGACCACAAAAATATCAGTAACGGCTTCTCCAGAATGGGTTCGTATCTTAAGTTCGTACGCACAGACCACAAAATATAAATCTCAAGAAAGGGTTCGTATCTATATATGCTACTCAGAGAAGACTTGTATATTAACAGACCATAAAGATATTACTAATGATAAAAAGTGTTGGTAATAAGGTTGGTAAGGTTGGCAGCAACTGTACACATCACCATAACATGAAGAGGTTAATAAGAATATAGCCCTATGTCTCCCCAGTGTGACTCCCAATCAGTTATGCTATACAGGACTTCAAGAATAATTACCCATAAATTACTTCTATTAATATGGAGGGTTATTGATTACTCCTCTTAATATTCACTGTTTTAAATGATAATATTCTGATGCAAATTTATACAGAGCAATTCCTTGTCATAATTCTCATCTATGTTGCACAATATCTCAATTTTTGACTATATTTGTGGGAAACTGGCAATTTAGCTTTCTATATGCACTTGTGGAATTTTAACAAGCTTGTATTTAATTAGAGAAATGAATAAAGAAGAAAATGTCTAGAGTATATGGCAATTTAGCTTTCTACAGATACACAGGGAATCTTAGCTGTCAATTCTTCCTTATGCAATTGTCACAGCCTTATATATCTCAAATTTACTGAGGATCTGATTATGATTTAATTACCAAGAAGCACTAAAAAGGCTACTTGTGATTTAACATTAATATTGATACAAATGAGTCTTAATTACAAGGAACTCTAATGTTACTTTATTACTGTAGACTTTAGATACAAATCACACCTACTAAAGGACAGATGAGATTAAAGGAGCTCTGGTGTTATTTATCTAGAACTTTATATAGTAAGAAATGAGACTTATGACACGCAATTTCTGTAAGCTGTACTCCATTCATTATTGATATGAATTAACCACGTAATTCTGAAGTTATTATTCCTCTATTAACTTATTTACTGTTATTTCATTTGCTTCCTGGTATTATCATTTATTACCATTACTCATTTCTTTATATAGTAACCAAGGAGACTCATCACAAGGAATTTCCATCTCTTATCCTTCCATCAATTATTTTTTCTTAGTTATTTACAAGGCTCATCACAAGGAATTTCCATCACTTATCCTTCCTCCATTTATTCCTATTTTATTTTGTTACTATGGAGTTTATATAGTAACCAAGGAGACTCACCACAAGTAATGTCCATCTGTTATCCTTGTTGCATAACTGATTGGTAGTCTGGGGTCAGGCTGTCCCTAACATTAACCACTTTAAGCACAGCAGTGATTTTATATGTACTCTTGCTGCCTTCACACAAATTTACTCACATCAGAGGCTTTATCAGACTAGACAAGTTAGTTTTGTTAAAGATATACTGGAAAACTGAGTCAAAATCTGTTTCCGCCTTTTGAACTGAAACTCTAGAGTGATTTAAGTAACAGTGAAGGTTTAAGTCATCAAAAACTGTGACTGAGCCGAGAGACTACACGCCGTATCGGACAATTTAGGGCCATACATGATATACTGAAAAATTACGTTAAAATCTGTACAGGTTATGCACATAGAAGCTACAGTGAAAAATTGTTAAAATATGTTGGTGCTTTTCAAACTGAGACTTTCAATTCAAACTAAACACTTATAACAGCTTCATATCATCATCATGCCTGCACACACTGGCCCTGGTTACCTAATGGCAGCTCTCCACACTGCTCAATTTCTAGCAGCCTGGTTTCCTGTAAGCCAGGAAACCATTTACAATGCTGGGTGGTAACCATATAACCAACCCATGTGTGTTTCCTGTGTCAGCAAATGGGCTGGTGGAGGGTTAGTGCCCCTCCCTGTAAAATAACTAACTCAAAAACAAACAGCCAACCCTTAGGGGGCATCTGGCTATAGACAGATAATCCCTCTAATCAATTTCATCCTGCTGCTGTCTCTAGCAGCCTCTCTAATCAGTCCCTTATCCCTGAGGTCACATCTTTTTCAGTCTGCCTCATGCAATCCTACCCTTTATACTACCACCCTGATGAGTTAATTTAATGGAAGGCAGCAAGAGTAATAAAATAAAATATCACTGGAATAAAGTGGTTAATACAGAGTGGCAGGAGAGTCACTTTACACTGAATACTCTACCAACTCTTACTAATAAAGCAAGCAGTACATATAGCACTGAATATGCACACACAATAAATACAGTGAAAGGCTAGTATTTAGTCAGCCTGTAACCATATAAGCATCACACACTTTTTATTACTTTTATTTTTACTATGGACATGTAATCATATCATTAAACTGAAAGTCTTTTAGATTTTTTTTTTTTTAATCACAATGCAGCTTCCCTTGTAAAAAAATAAAAAAAATAAAAAAAGGAAAATCTTTTTAAAGGGAGGGGGTAAAGGTGGACAAAGCTCATAATCATACTTCATATATTTATTTCCTCTTAATAAATTACAATAATAATAAATGGTAGATTACTAGTGGAGAAGGGAGAAAAAGTAAACAGATGGAGAGAACACTTTAATGAACTGTTGAACACAGAGAATGAAAGTAATGAAAATAAGTGGCTGGGGAATGGCAGGGAGAAGGAGGGATGTGAGAAGAGAGGAAGAAATCACCAGGATGGAAGTGGTGGAAGCAATGAAGAAAGTTAAAATGGGGAAAGCCCCAGGAATTGATGGAGTGTGTGGTGAAATGCTGAAGCATGGGGAAGAGATAGTAATAGAATGGATGTGGAAGGTGTGCAGTTTGGCTTGGGAGGAGGGTAGAGTCCTGGAGGATTGGAAGTCAGGTATAATTATTCCTCTGTACAAAGGAAAAGGGGAAAAAGCAGTGTGTGGTAATCATAGGGGCATTTGCCTTCTCAGTGTAATAGGAAAAATATATGGTAGGATACTTATTGACAGAGTTAGGGAAATTACTGAGGAATTAGTTGGAGAAGAACAAAGAGGTTTTAGGAAGGGAAGAGGATGTGTAGACCAGATATTCATTCTTAGATCCGTAGTGGAAAAGTTTCTAGAGAAGGGCAAGAAGTTGTATGCAGCCTTCATGGATCTGGAGAAAGCATATGACAGGGTGGATAGACAAGGTTTGTGGAAGGTATTAAGAATATATGGAGTGGATGGGAAGTTGTTGAAGGCAGTGAAGAGTATGTATGAGGGTGCTAAGGCTGCAGTGC
>JAGKTI010031572.1:0-12103 GCA_018397915.1 Birgus latro
TAGAGGGGGATAGTAGGGATATTTGACTTTCTTGCCTCCTTCCCTGCCCCCCAGCCCTCCCCCACCCCCACTTGTCTCCCTTCCCATCCCCCCACCCTCCTCCACTCCCTGCTTGGCACAATACCAGCAGCCTGCCTGGCTGTTTAGTTGTCCTGAAGCAGTGTTGAACACCGCATGTTCCACCAGCGTACCCTCCTGCATATTATGTTTGATGTGCCATTTTTTAGCAGTAGTATTGTCTATGTGGATAATAACATTATCTGTGGCATTTCTTTGTCTGTCTCTGTTGATTGAGTAAGGTATATGAGAGTTTGGGTTTGGAATGCATCTCTTACTTTTCTTCAGTATCTTATGGGGAAAATTACTTCGATATCTGACATTCTCGCTGACCAAATACTCCCACTGGTACAGAACAGTGCTGGATATTGGGATATGGGTGTACAGTACAGTATATTGATTCCCAAAAAATCTGGGATAAGGAAATCTTTTGATAATAGAGTAGAATAGAGAGTGGTTAGATGGTATAGTCATACAGATAATGCCTGTACAGCAGGTAGGGTGGCAGAATGTTTGTAAGTAAACGTGAAGGTATAAGATGGCCAAGAATGCAGTTGGATATGGTAAATGAATGTGGGAAAGTGTGGTATGGAAATTAGTGAAAGTAATGCATTGAGAGGGGATTGACATGGGTAAATGATGTATGTATGGGGAAGCAGACAGTGAGTTTAATGCCCTATTTTTACATTTCTAGTAGACTGAATGCTGATGGTTGTATTTGTGGAACTGGGATTTTGAAAACTTGAATGATTTATGAATGTTTATTTGATCCAGTACACTTGGCACATTGTTGATAATTCTCCACTTTTATGCCATCAGTTTCATTGTTTCTGGGTCTTGCCTAATGCAATCTTTTTTTAAGTGGGGAAAAAATGGTCATGATGATGATGATGAGGGTTATCGGAATAACTGTGAGCTTTGGAGATGAAGATAATACAGTCTCCAGCTATTTATGTGAAAGCTTTTGGAGGTAACTAAATATAAATTACTGCCTGATATGTTTATTTCAGGATTCCTGCTTACCAGTTGGTGTCTTTGTCTGGACAATAGAAAATAATAATGCTGAACCAAGAGATGTGTCCATTACTTTCACATTCAAAAATGGGACTGGTGGAAGTGAAGATAAAGATGGTAAGTACTGCAGTACTGTCCTCTACTTTTGAAATAATGAGATGCCACTGGAGGTACTGGTATTAACCCTGCATTCCACTCCCCCCCAGAATGCATCTCATGTCTTGGTCAGTGGTATTAATAGTTAATATATTTATTATTTGTATTAAGATCCTTGGGTGAACATGGATACACCGAAGGGTATTCTTGAGAGTATTGGGAAGGGCAACAAAGGCTTGAAGAGCATTTCTGGATATGCAAAGACCATCTTATGCAATTTCTGTTGTACTGGTAATGCAATTTTTTCTTTTAGTCTGAATTGCAAAATTAGAAAATTGCACATAAAGCAGAGATTTATAGTAGATATAAAGAGTGTGTTATTAGAGAAATATCCATTCATACGTACATGCTCATAAACTTTTGAGAAATATGTGATCCCATGTGATTATTGCTTTTGAGATGATTTATAGTAAACGCCTTGACTGTATCATCAGGGAAATATTCAGTGACACCAGCATGCTCTTATTCATTTTAAGAATGTCTGATCTTTGCAAATATTTTATTGCTTTGTTACAGGTGAATGCTGGAGTGAGACCTTTGAACGAGTGTTAGAGGACACACATGTCAAAGGTGTGGTTCTTCACCAGACTCTCAGAAGTCTGAATCTACGTTACTGTTTAGCCATTAAACAACTGGTTAGTTTTACTCAACATTTTCTGTTGTGTTCCATTCACCTACTTTTTTTTGGGGGGGGAGGAGGGTAGGTGGATTTATATCATAAATTAAACACACCAGTCCTGTTTGTGGTAGGTGGGGGTGCTTACCATCCACTCACTCAGTGTAGTGCTGCTCTCAGGTGTCTACCCTTTCCTTCCTTCCTCTTCTGTCTTTCTTTGCCTCATTCTTTCCTCGTCCTTCTCCCGACGGGTGACTTTACACTCCCTCTTTTGTCTTTCTTTTTTTCATTCTTTCTTGTTCCTTCTGCTTATGGGTGACTCTACTTTGAGTGACAAGCCAAATGGTTTGCTGTACACCAGGAAACCATTTACTATGCTGGGTAGTAACCATATAACCAAATTATGGCACCTGGTGGTTTAGTGGGTAATTGTGGCGCTCCAGTTGAATTGAACCGGTGAAGGTTTATACCCAAGGGATGGTTGTAGTTATTGCTCATGTAATGCCACTTGGGTGAGTGAGACTGGTCACTCTCATCTTGAATGTCAGGACCAACTTGCCTAGCCCCGGGCTTCTACGCTCCTCGTGGGGCAACATAGGATTGGATGATGGATGGACAAGTACTGTCCTAAAGACAACCTTTATTAGTATGCACTTAATGTTGCTTTAGTATATTGATTATTATTTTTTCTTTAATTTGACTGAAGCTTCATTAGCCCTTACTTTCTGAGGACTTGTTTTTTTTTTTTCAGCTTAGGAGAGATGCCTCAGTCTTAAAGAGTGACATGCATGTCCGGTAGCTTTTTTACTATGAATAATGTTTTATTTTATCCTAACTACCACCAGATGATTTCATTCACTCAGAAGAGATCATGTGAGCAGAAGGGGATAAAACTGGCAATTTGACATTTGTTTTATGTTGTGTTTCATGGTACTACAGGCAGACTTTGAGATATGATACCCTTAGATGCGAAACCCTGGCATAGAGATGGAGGTAGAAATACCACCATACCCCACCGAACGATGGCCAAATCCTGGTATAGTGATGGGTTTTGTTTTTTTTAAAACCGATTTTGATGATATTTTAGACTAAAATTGTGTCTTTAGGTTGATTTATAATGCGTTTTAGTCACAGGTGGGATGAACATTGTCATTTTGGGGTACAGTTTACTAAGTTTCATTTTTCCCAGGCTTTTTTTTGATCATCATCATCATCATCATCATCTGGACCTCCTTCCACCTTAGGGCAGGGTGAGGAGTAGCAGTGTCCAGACAGCCCAAATTTGCCCAGTCCAAAGGGCCACGCTTCCATTCACTCACCATTCAAGCCCCCGGACTCTTGGCTCTACCTGATACACCAAAAACATTCACCACATTCTGTAGCTTCACATGAACGTGTCTGATAGTCATTCCAGACGTTGTCACGTTAAAAAGGGGTGCCAAATCCCTGATCATGCGCATCTTCTTACAATATTCATCCAGCCAGCTTGTTCTCTTGTCAGTCCCATAGCCTCACTGACTTCCAAACCTCTCTTCCTCACACACTTATCCACCATATCCCTCCACCTTCTCCTTGGCCTACCTCACCTCCTCCCTCCTTCAGATTCGCTCAGATATACCTTTTTCACCACTCTGTTGTCATCCATTTTCTCCACATGACCATACCAACTCAGTACACTCTTCGATTCTGGTGTCCACAGCCATCTCACTCCACATATTTCACAAATCACATTATTTTGTATCCTATCCACTCTCTGTACTCCACATACATTCCTCAGCAGCCCCATCTCCACTGCTCTCACTCTTGACTTTTCATTTTCATGCCACACCATAGTCTCACATCCATATGTTAAAGTTGGCACTAACACTTCATGGAAGCCTTGCGCAGCTGCAACACCCAAACCTCTGTTTCTTATCAAGGCCTTCATTGCACCAGCTACTTTCCTTCCTTGTGTCACTCCACTTTCCACTTCTTTTGCACATTTTCCTCTCTTTTCTATCACTGTACCCAGGTATTTGAATTCTCTCACCAATTCCAGTCTCTCCATTCTCAGTAAATCGCACTGGGAGTCACCATCTTTCTCAATAACCATCACTTTACTCTTTTCATCATTTACTTTCGAGGGATGACTCTCACAGACAACAGCAAGACTCTGCACGAGTCTGCCAAGTTCTTCTCCGGTATTTGCAAGTAGTATTGCATCATGAGCATACAACAAATTTGAGATATTCCATCCATCACCATTCATTAGCAACACCATCTCCCTCTCCATTACTTGTGCTTTTACTTCTCTCATCACCCCATTCGTATATATATATATGTTGGACAACCACTGGGACATCACACAACCTTGTCATACTCCCACACTGATCGTGAACCATTCACTTAGATGCCTGCTAACCCTTACACATGCTTCACTACCATCATAAGAACTCTTGACCACACCTAGCAGCATACCATTTACACTGTACAAGCACAAAACCTTCCAGAATCCTTCTCTGTCCACTTTGTCGTTTGCTTTTTCCAGGTCCATGAATGCCATAAACGCCTTATAGTCTTTCTCACAAGCCTTCTCCACTGTCTGTGTCACTGCAACTATTTGATCCACACATCATCTGGTACTCCTAAAGCCACCCTGTTCATCACTCACGAGGACTTCTGATATTTCTCTTACTTTCTGTATAATAATTCTTCCATATACCTTCCTTACAACACTCAATAGACTTATCCCACGATAATTCTTGCACTCACTCCACTCACCGTTATTTTTGTACAGGGGAACAATCACAGCCTTTTTCCACTCTTCTGACATAGTTTCACTCATCCATGCTTTCTTACGTATCTCCAACAAGCAGTTCATTCCACTCTCTTCAGTACACCTAGTCATCTCTGCATGCACCTCATCAACCCTGGCTACTTTCCCATTTTTCAGCTGCTTCACAGCACTCTTCACCTGTGCAAATGTCACGTTTCCTGGCACTGCATTCCTTCTCTTCACACCCCCAAAACCAATCATGTTTACAGCCACTCTGCTCTCTCTATTCCCATTCACCATGCTTTCAAAATATTCTTTCCATCTGGTCCTTACTTCATCCCCATAGTTTAATAATCTACCACCTGCACCCTTCACATCTTCACATTTCTTTCCACTTTTACTTCTACATTTCTGCACCCCTTTCCAGAATAACTTCTTTTTTCAGAGTAGTTTGCGTTCATTTTTCTTAGATCATCATTTACCTCCTTCTTTTTCCTTTTCACTAGTCTCTACGAGCTTCTTACACTCAGTATATTCAGTTCTTATTTCAATTGAACCCCTGTCCTGTAACCACTCTAGCCACTTCTTCCTCTTTTCCTCCACTGCTCTCTTACCCTCTTCACCCCACCATGTCATACCTTTCTTCTTTGTTGTTACTCTTGCCACACCACACACCCCTTTAGCTTTTCTAACTGAGCATTCTCTTAATTTTTATGATTTTCAGATTTATTTTTGGGTTTAGGTGAATTATAAGTTGCTTATAGGCATAATTTAGCTTGTTTTAAAGCCATTTGGGGGTTTAGGTTTGCTAGAAACTAGTTTTTGGACTCATCTGATTGGGTTTATGACTTGGTTGGGGGGGAAACCCAAAGCTCAAAAATGCATCCCTATACTTTACATGTTAAATCTACCCTGAGATATAATACCCCTCCTAGCAATGGGTTTTTTACAGAACCAGTTACATCGTTAAACCGGGGTATGCCTGTATTATATAGTTTCATAGTTATTGGTTTAGATATTCTAAGATTGCTTAAGATGCAGCATCCCCATCCTTCCATTCCATTTTATTCATTATTCACTTAAAACTTGCTGTTTGAATTAATGTGCAGTTACCTGTAAAGACTAAATCCTCTCCCACCCATGAAAATTCAAAGATTCGAAGAGTGTGTGGTGAATAAAAGGCAGTCAAGTTATCATCAGAACCCAAGTCTTATGTACACATAGGGTTGAGAAATCTTCAACAGAAGTCACAGATCTTTTGAAGAATATATATCAAATGTAAGAATAAGTTACCAGTGTTTTCTGCATCCCATTTAGGTAACTAAAAGTGGTTTGAGGAAAATGCAGGAAATACGTATTGTATTGTCATATGTAGGTAGCAACCTCACCCACCACATTTGTGGTGTATTATCTTGTCTCATTTCATTTATAGCCCAGGAAAAGGGGGATCATTCGTGGGACTTCACCTAATTAATGATATAAAAGAATTAAAACTGCTCTTATTAGGGAGGTGATGATAATGGTTTCTATTGTGCAGCCTGGAGTGTCTGTGTCCACCTGCCCTGGCTTTGACCCCTCTGGCCCTGGTGACACAATATGGAATGACCTTAAGCTGGATGGAGAACTGGACCCTAGAGATATTCCCCTCACAAAAACCAGTAAGTTTTTCTTTTTTTTATAATGAATATCAGGCTTGTTAGAAGGACTATGAGTTTATAACAGTTATGGAGCTGGAAAAACATACGACAAAGTAGACAGAGAAGGATTCTGGAAGGTTTTGCATATGTACGGTGTAGATGATCAAGCTGATAGATGCCATCTAGAGTTTTTTTGATGGTAGTGAGGCATGTGTAAGAGTAAATGGGCATCTAAATGAATGGTTCACAATCAGTGTGGCCCTGCAGCAAGGTTGTGTGATGTCCCCATGGTTGTTCAGTATATATATGGATGGAGTGATGAGAGAAGTAAAAACACAAGAAACGGAGAGAGGGATGGCATCGATTATGAATGGTGATGGATGGAATATCTCAGATTTATTGTATGCTGATGATGCAGTGCTTCTTGCAATTACTGGACAAGATCTTCTAGTGCAGAGTTTTGCTGATGTCTGTGAGCATCATGCCGTGAGAGTAAGTGTAGAAAAGAGTAAAGTGATGGTAATCGAGAGAGAAGGTGACTCCCAATGTGATGCTGCAATGAATGGAGAGAGACTGGAATAGGTGAGAGTTCAAATACAGTACATCCTTCAACTTTGCGAATTTTAACTTTGCGATTCACCAATTTTGCGAGGTAGTTCCAAAAGTCATGTATTTTTTAACATTTATGAACTTCGCGAGTGATCACACACTTTGCGAGGTCGAGTGGTGGGAGAGTCGTCTTCCCTCACTACTTTGCCACGCGGAGTAGTGACGTCATGGTTCATTGGGCGTACTGAGCCTCCTAGTTCAGTGGTCTGCCACCCCACCACGTTTGTTTGCACCTGTTTCCAACCAAGGTCACTGACCCTCACAATTTTGTGGTGCTCCTCAAAAGGAAGGGGTTTAAGCACATCAGGTTCAGTGGCGAGTGAGGCAGTGCTGACTACAAATTGGTCGACATCACCCCAAAGTAAGCACTTTTTCCCACTCTTTCTCTCGACTCTACCTCTTAATTTTACTATGATAAATGAAACAAACATGAACTGATATACTGTACAGTAATATTAATAAGAATACATCATAGGTAAGAAACATTAAAAAAAAAATTGCATTTACACTGATGTGAAGACTGGCGTGGTGTACGGGACTGGTGGCGGGGTGAGGCTTGGCTACTGTGGCCCCGCGGGGCCTATGTCATCACTGTCACTGTTGGCAGATATTTCCACATCTTGCTGTGTTTTTTTCTGCTTCTCTCATGAATCCCTCAAAGTCAGAATCATCACTGGGGTCATCAGAATCAAAAAGGTTAGGGATGCTAGGATCGCTGGCTGCTTGGGGAGGGATGGCAGGATGGCTGGTCAATGGGGCAGGGTCTCTTGGGGTTCTCATGAATTTTGTGATTAGAGACTGCTTCCTCTTGTTAACCCCATGTCTGTGGAAGTCAGCATAAAAGCGAAGGGGCCGAGAATTAACGATGCATAACCTGGCCAGTATCCTCGCCGTCATTGACTAGCTGAAAGAAACCATCGTGAGCAACTAATGTGACCAATTTAGGGCTCAGGAAGCATGCCACGGTGTTGACAGGGCCCTTCGCTTTTATGCTGACCTCCACAGAGATGGGGTTAACAAGAGGAAGCAGCCTCTAATCACAATATTCATGAGAACCCCAAGAGACTCTGCCCCATCATCCAGTCGTCCTGCAACCCCTACCCAAGCAGCCAGCGATCCTAGCATCCCTAACCTTTTTGATTCTGATGACCCCAGTGATGATTCTGACTTCGAGGGATTCATGAGAGAGGCAGAAAAAACACAGCAAGATGTGGAAATATCTGCCAACAGTGACAGTGATGACGTAGGCCCCGCGGGGCCACAGTAGCCAAGCCTTGCCCCGCCATCAGTCCCGTACACCACGCCAGTCTTCACATCAGTGTAAATGCATTTTTTTTTTTTATGTTTCTTACCCATGATGTATTCATATTAATATTACTGTACAGTACATCAGTTCATGTTTGTTTCATTTATCATCGTAAAATTAAGAGGTAGAGTCGAGAGAAAGAGTGGGAAAAAGTGCTTACCTTGGGGTGATGTCGACCAATTTGCCTTTATTTCATATATTTAATTGTTTGAATTTTGCTAATTTTGATTTTGCGAGGGTTTTTGTCGACCATATTCTCGCAAAATTGGAGGAAGGACTGTACCTTTGTACAGTGATAGAAAAGAGAGGAAAATGTATGAAGGAAGTTGAAAGTAGAGTGATACAAGGAAGGAAAGTAGCTGGTGCAATGAAGGCTTTGATAAGAAACAAGAGGCTTGTGTGTTGCAGCTGTGCCGGGTTTACATGAAGGAGTGTTAGTGCCAGCCTTAACAAAAGGATGTGAGGCTGTGGTGTGGCATGAAAATGAAAAGTCAAGAATGAGAGCAGTGGAGATGGGACTGCTGAGGAATGTATGTGGAGTACAGAGAGTGGATAGGATTCAAAATAATGTGATTTGTGAAAGATGCGGCGTGAGGAAGTCTGTGGACAACAGAATCGAAGGGAGAGTACTGAGTCTGAAATGGTATGGTCATGTGGAGAGAATAGATAACAATAGAGTGGTGAGAAAGGTCCATCTGAGTGAATTTGAATGAGGGAGGAGGCCAGGGAGAAGGTGGAGGGATATGGTGGATGAGTGTGTGGGGTAGAGAGGTATGGAAGTCAGTGAGGCTAGGGACTGATAAATTAGGTTGAGCTGGCTGGGTGAATGTTGTGAGAAGTGCACGATCAGGGATTTGGCACCCCTTCTTAATGTGACAGTGTTCCGATGGACTCTCTCAGATTTGTTTATATATATAGAAGCTACAGAATGTGGTGCATGTTTTTGGCGTATCAGATAGAGCCAGGAGGCTTGAATGATGAGTGAATGGAAGTACGGCCAATAGGACTGGGCAGATTTGGGCTGTCTGGACGTTGCAACTCCTCACCCTGCCCAAGGGTGAGATAGGAGATCCGGATGATGATGATGAATATCAGCACTCTGGTTTTGCATTTTAAATTGATATAAACAAAACTAATTGATTTGTAAATACACTAACTAATAAGCAGTGTATGAAGTTTCTCAAAAGAATAACTCTGCATGCTATAAATTGATGCATTGTTCATAGTGTCACTAGTTTTATTTGCACCATATTTTGGTAGTTCCCATCTAATCAGTTTTTGTATTAGTGAGTAACAGCTGTTAGTGAGCTTACAATATGCCTTCAGGTTCTGTGTTGGCTGCAGCTTTGTTCCATTGTAGTGTTGTCTTATGTATTTGAATTCATTATTTGCAAACAGGATACAGGTACCAGTATTTTAGGGCATGAGACTGGTGATTCTGTATAGCCTGTGTATTACTACCATATTTTAACACAATGAATGCAAGAGAGGGACATCCTCCTGTGGTGGCACTGATATTGTGAGGCCTTGCTGCCTAGTTATACAAATATCCTTTAGCTCTCTCCCTGTCCTCAAAAGGAAATTGATGAGCTATGGGAGAAAGACAACTTTAGCCAGCAGTCCACCAGGTTAACATTTCGGATGAGTGTGGGGCCACAACAACAATAACTACAGCTGAGTAGGGAGAAAACAGTGCCACATACATATTACTCTGATGTTGTAAAAGGAGACTTATTAGTAATTATAGATGGGAAGGAGGGCTTGAAGATCATCCATCCATCATCCAATCCTATGTTGTCCCATGAGGAGCGTAGGAACCAGGGCTAGGGAATTTGGTCGTGACATTCCCTTGTCATATTGACAGAGGGATTTAATGACCCTTACCTACCACGCTTTGTAATGTTGACAACCTTATGACTTCTGCAGCTTAAGAAAGGGAACAGTCTTCTTGTCCAGAACTGTGCCCTTGTAAAGATGTCATTCATTCACTTATTTTCATTCATCGTCCAATCCTACATTGCCCAATGAGGACTGTAGGAGCCCAGGGCTAGGCAAGTTGGTCCCGACATTTAAGATGAGAGTGACCAGCCTCACTCATCCCTGAGTGGCATTACATGAGCAATAAACCCCAACCACTCCTTGGATATAAACCTTCACCGGTTCAATCTGATTGGAGTGCCGTAATTACCCACTAAACCACCAGGTGCCAAAATTTGGTTATATGGTTACCACCCACCATAGTAAATGGTTTCTTGGTGTACAGGAAACCATTTGGCTTGTCACTCAAAGTAGAGTCACCCACAGGTGGAAGGAAGTGTAAAAATGTCAGGAGAGAATTTTCCTGTGGCATATAGCCTATGGTGATATTGACATTGGCATATAGCCTATGGTGATATTGACATAACTTGAACCCCCCTAAAGAAGATGATAACATGGATGAACAAAAATGAAAGAAAATATGCCTGTGCACAAATAATGCTGTGTACTGTAGAGGGTAAAGTAGAGTGGAGGAGGCCTGACCCCACGAAGCATCATTAAATATAAGAAGAAAGTGAAATATGGAGCATGAGAGCCACCTGTGGAGATGGAATATGCACTTCCTCTTCTGGACACTAGCCATAGTTGAATTTTCATGCACTTTTGTTCATTGCAATGTTACACTTACTTCCTTGTATTGCAGATGGCAGTTGAGATAAAATGCTTTGTCAGCATAAGAATTACTATCTGACATTTATTGTGTGATGATGTAGTCATGGAGCTACCAAACTGTACCGTAGCTGATCTGATCATTAAGTCAGAGGCTATGTATCCTCTGTTTTAGTGTTGGTCACATCACATAAATTGTGAGAGGTAGGTGTTTTCTGCCAGTGAAGTGTTTTCACTAAACCATCAAAGTCTGTGACAGCTGTATTGGAGTAAGAGACCATCAGTTATACAGATTTTTGTTAATTTTGTTATGGGCAGGTTCAATCTAAGTTGTATTTATTCTATATGACAGATGTTATTTACTTTTTATTTCTCGGAATGATTTATTAATTTTATAAAATACTGTATTCCAGTATCAATATGAACATGGTATGTGTTGGCCTTCATTTGCTCTGAAGGCAAATTCTGCCCTGTACTAAACTCAGATGGATTATTGCAGCCCACCATTAAAGACTGTACACTTGATTGTGTACTGTAACAAGATATAATAGTATATGTATAAGAAATAATCTTTTTCAATGTTGTCAAGGCCATGCAGCACCTGTAGGAAAAGGATGATTTAGTTATTTGTCACTTTCAATAGCTTTAGTGAAGAGAGGAGAACACCTTGATTCATGGCAGGAAGTGCTTAGTTTTATAGTAAAGATACATTCATGGACATAGTTTAAGAAGTATTAATGCAAAACAGAAATTTAAACTTCGAGTGGTAGATACTTAAGGTGAATAGAAGGCTGTGCCCTGTACACAGTATTACATATCTTTTCAGTTGGGTACAAGGTTGTGTCCTATACACAAATATCTTTGAAGTTAGGTAGAAAGCTGTGTCCTGTACACAATAGCTATTACATATCTTTTAAGTTGGGCACAAGGCTGTGTCCTATGCACAATATTACGTATCTCTGAAGTTAGGTAGATGGTTGTGTCTTGTACACAATATTATGTATCTTCCAGAGGTAGATGCAGTTTTTCTGTTACTGTTGTGTTTAGTGCTGTCAGGGCCATAGGTCAGTCTCCTACCCTTAAATATTCCAAACTATGATAGCTCAGCCATTGACCTAGACATCTCAAAATGGTTATTATGTGTGTGTCTCTCTCTCTCTCTCTCTCTCTCTCTCTCTCTCTCTCTCTCTCTCTCTCTCTCTCTCTCTCTCTCTCTCTCTCTCTCTCTCTCTCTCTCTCTCTCTCTCTCTCTCTCTCTCTCTCTCTCTCTCTCTCTCTCTCTCTCTCTCTCTCTCTCTCTCTCTATG
>JAGKTI010031573.1:0-12103 GCA_018397915.1 Birgus latro
TATATATATATATATATATATATAGGTGTTCCTCCCCTAACGTGGTTTGCTGTAATGCGATATAGCTCTAACACTGCACGATTTTGTGGAAGAAAATAAACATTCTAACACAGGCACTGTTAGCGTAACATGGTAATTTGAACCGGGCGGGCTGTAACACGATGAGCAACAAGACAGGGACGAAGAGGAGAAGGAACAACTAGAGGAAGAGAGGGAGGCCAGACCAGCAGGTGAACCCAGCAGTGCAGTTTTAATTCAAATCCTGAGTCGAGCTGAGTCTCTCAAGGAGTTCATCTTTGACAGCGACCCTTCCCTTGGAAGAGGTAATGATGATTAAGCAGACTGTTGATGCAGTTAGCATCTACAATCTTATGCACACCGACTGAGTAAATCACCGTAAATAGTCACTGATCATTCATTGCTTCGCCAGACAAGCTGCCGCTTGTCTACAGCAAGAGGATATCCGGCAACAACAGGATGAAGAAGCTATAGAGGACCTAGAAAGTGATGTTTGGAGTGTTGCTAGTCAAACAGACTTCGATGGATTTTAGTGTGTGTTCTCCCCTCTACCCCCTCTCCAGTGATGTGTGTCTGCTCTTCTCCTCACATAAGATACAGTACAATAAATAAAAAAGTCCTGTACTGACCTAATGTATTTTTTATAACCATATTAATGCTTTTAGGAGGTTTAAATATCATATTCTTCCCTTCCACATGATTTACGTTATCAAGTAAAGGTCTCTGTGACTCAGACTTCACCCTGTAAACCTCTTTTCTAGCCCTACGCTTAGCGCCAATTATTTCTCAATGTTACCACCTTCTTTCATTCCCAGAAAAGCCTTCTTTTCTCCCTAACTGCAGCTTCTACACCCTCGTCCCACCACCAAGTTACTTTATGACTTGGTGGGCCTCTTGTCCATCCACACACTGAATCAGTAACTCTCAAGAGGTTGCTCTTGAAGGCTCTGTACTGTTCATTAACTATACTATCAACATCTTCCAGCTCAGCCACCACTCTCCTCATCTCCCTGTAGATGGCATCCCTTATTGGTTGGTTTCCCAGCTTCCATATTTTAGGTGCACAGGTCCTCTTTATCATCACCCGCTCCTTAACCTGTCACGTCCCAACCAATTTCCTACCTCCGATACCCCCCAGTCCCGAGCAATTTTGGATTTTTTTTTTTTTTTGGGGGGAGGGGGGTCCTCAAATCTTTGCTTTTGGTGAGAAACATCAACAATTCATAGAGAAATCACCCTCCTGAGCCTATAAATGGTGCTACAGGTGACGAGTCAGCCTTACCTTTCGTTCTCTCTCAGGGTATCACACCTCAAAGAAAACAAACTATGGGAGGGTAAACTAATTGAAGCCACTTTGAATTAGGTATTTATTTATTTATCTGGTATGAATTTATGTGCAGTACAAGGCTATATTAGTTTTCACACAATTATATAGGCAATAGAAGCATTGTTCAGTCACCAAACACATCCATAAATCGTACCTTCCTTTACAACATTACCATCTCATCACTTCTGTTTGTTTCTTGCTCTAGCTTCTTTATTTCTTTGTCCTCCACCTCAGGAATCACTTTCACCGTGAATTTCGTCATTGGAGAGACTGTGGCACTACATGTCTTTACTGGCCAGGTCACTGCTAACAGGTGAATTGGCGAGTGTGGGGGGGTGAGGGGGGTCAGTTGGGGCCAGGCAGCAGATAGAGGAAGATCTCCCACATATGCCTACCAAAAATTACCCGTGAAACTTGAAAACTGTGCAAATGACTGACCTTGCAATTGCGTAACGTACAGGTACGTCGATGGGTCTAGTTGTAACAAAACGTTGCAATGTACCCATATGTCGACGGGACACCTCAGGTTAAGCACCATGTTAATTATCAATAACTTCTGTTGCTACACACACTCCTCACTCCATATAATGTTAACATCTCTCACTAACTTCCTATCAGCAATCCTGACCAGGAAATAGTCTATCTGGCTACTATTTCCCCCAGACTCAAATGTAATCAACCTACTCTTTCTTTTCCTAAAATGTTTTGCACACAATCATGTTCGTTGCCTCCCCAAATTTGATTATCCTTTCCCCTTCCTCAATTCTTCTACCATATGCACATCCCCCAAGTACTCCTTCATATCCTTTGCTTCACCTACATGACCATTTAAGTCCCCTCACAAAACTACAATCTCATCATCCCCCATACCACTTACTACACGTATTAAGTCATCCCAAAACCTATCCTTCTTTACCTCATTAAAGCCTTCCTGTGGAGCATACATCAATATAAATGTAACCATTTCCCTACCGAACAAAATTTTTACTACTATCCTATCACTTACTCTCATAGCATTCATGACATATTCCACATATTTCTACCCAATTAACACACCCACACCATCATATCCATCTGTCCCACCCTACCAAAACAACTTATAATGACAATCCCTCCAAGCAATCATTCTTGCTGATCCTCCCCTATAACAGATTTCCTGCAAACACCCCACATCCACCCACCTCCTACTCAATGTTTCAACCACTTCCCCCGCTCTACCCCTCAAACTTCTCACGTTCCATGACTCCACTCTGATCCCCCTTGGTGATTTAGTGGCCTCTGGCTTGCTTTGAATTTCATTCTTTAACTTGGTCATAATCAGTAAAAATAATAAATGGGAGAGACATGCCACAGGTCCTACCCACTGCACAGTCCCACGTCCAGGCAATGGATCTGGAACCTCTAGCCCACCAGCCTTGACCTGTGGCTGAGATGGTGTCAGGGCACCCTGCCAGAACAGCTACAGGGACACCCTCCAGGCGTGTCTTGGCACTGTGGCTGCCTCACCATTATATACCTGTTGATAGGGCAGCCTCCTGGGGCACTACTCCCAGGTTGAGGCCCCTCTCTATTGGGCTGAAGAGGCAGCCTGGGAACCACAATGCCCTGTACTCTCTAGCACAGGTTAGAGGCCCATCTCACCCTGGTCCCACGATCTATGCTGGCAGAACTCTTGTCATGCCTCCCCTCAAAAGGCCCGCCACTAGGTAGAGGGGGCAAAGTTTTCTGCCCGCATGCCCTTGCTGGCATCAATCCCTGTGATGTAGTGGGATACGTTGTGTGATGTGTAATGTGCACGTGATGTAGTGTATGAGATAGACAGAGAAAGTGTTTGGAAGAGCATGCTGCTCTACTCTCCATGTTAGTGTCACACTGGAAAGGTCAGCAAAGGGGAATGGTTAGGTAGCTAGTGAAACAGGAGCTCCAGCTCTCCACATCACCAGCATTCCCATTCCCCTCGGGAGTACCACCCTGATCAGCTGGTGTTACAGCCTCCTCTCTCTCTCTCTCTCTCGCACACACACACACACACACACACAAGGGTTTTATTTTCTCTTTGTGACCCAAGGTTTAGCTTTTTTCTTATTAACCACAGAAGGAAGAACTAAAGTCTCAAGCCTGCAAAACCTGTTCGTTCCATGAGAAAAAAAAAAAAAAAGAAAGCTAAGTTCAAGATCCATTCATTTATAATCAAATGATGCATTTTACTGGCACATTCTTACTATTTCATGTCTCTCTCTCTCACATGTGTATTTGTGTGCATCTTTGTGTTAGATATATGAACTAGAATTACTCATAAATAACCTCCCGTCCTTTCCTTGTACACATCTTTTAGTTGCCTTCCATAATTGTTCACCTCCGGTGTTCCATACAGATTACATCATTATCAGGACCGAAGTCAATACCCCTGTTCATTCCATCCACCATAAATATAAATCTTGGACATCTGCTCTATCACTCCATCCAGCTGATCTCAGAATCTGTCCATTTACACATGACCCAACTCCTGTGTGAATTTGCGCTGTAACAAAAGATTATTGCCAGAGTATGGTGTTAGTCACAAAGATGTGAATGGAAATGATGTAGTACTGTAGCAATGTCTTTTTCTTACACAGAGCTTCCTTATAAAAAAAAAAAAAAAAAAAGAGTTAAATTCAGGTGAACACTACTGGTAGAAATGAATGGTGGTGACTGACCTTGGGGTTGTAGTGCTGCCATGCTGAGGTCCAGATACTGTAGTCTACTCCTGACTGGGGACAAACTGGGTAAATGCTGCAGCTGTGGTGAGAAAATTGGACACCCCACCTGCACACACACACACAAACAAACAAATTACACCATTATTCTACAAATACTGACACATTTGTTCAGAAGGTGTACATAAAATCAGGGCTGTGGAGTCAGTACCCAAAACTCCCAACTCTGACTCCTTGATTTCTTGTGTGTCCGACTCCGACCCCTTAGAGTTTCTCTATAATAAATTTGCCATGATGACTTACACAAGATGTCATTCCATCATACCCATGCAAACTGTCAGGCTACTTTTAAAACCCATATCCTTAAAGGTCTGACTTTAATGGTTGCAGCTACATTATGACAAAATGATAGTTTCTTAATTCTGCTGATCATGGTGTCTGCTTACATTCTGTTCTTGTCATTTTGTCAACAGATGGGAGCACCTATGCTTATGTATGTTCTACATAAATGAAGAACAGAACAACAAACAACTCTAAATAAAATGTGGAAAATAAGAGAAAAGAAAAAAAGAACTGCAGCAGCAACAAGAAATAAAACCGAAGGCGCTGTCATTCGAAAGGCAATAGCTCCACATTACATCTATATCATGTTAAAAAATTCTTTACTGGTGGTTGGAGCTGAAGTCGGAGTAGGGACTTTTTTTTACCGACTCCAGCATCACCATCACTGTTTCAGACTGACTCCATAGCCCTGCATAAAATACTGTACTGACACATTTATTCAGATGGTGCAAATATGTTCTCTCTCTCTCTTTGAGATAATAATATATAAAACATCATCACCATCATCATCCAGACCCCCTTTCCCACCCTGGGGCAGGGTGAGGAGTAGCAACATCCAGACAGCCAAAATTTGCCCAATCCAATAGGCCACACTTCCATTCACTCACCATTGAAGCCCCTGGAATCCTGGCTCTATCTGATATGCCAAAACAATCACCACGTACTGTAGCTTCACATAAATGTATCGGACTGAGTCAATCCAGACGCTGTCACGTTATAAAGGAATGCCAAATCCCTGATCATGAGCTTCTCATCACAATATTCATCCAGCCAGCTCCATCTCTTGTTTGTCCCCTAGCCTCACTGACTTTCAAACATCTCTTCCTCACACACTCATCCACCATATCCCTCCACCTTCTCCTTGGCCTACGTCACCTCCTCCCTCCTTCAAATTCACTCAGATATACCTTTTCCACCACTTTATTGTTATCCATTCTCTCCACATGACCATACCATCTGAGTATACTCTCTTCATTTCTGGTGTCAACAGATTTCCTCACTGCACATCTTTCACGAATCACAGTATTTTGTATCCTATCCACTCTCTGTACTCCACATACATTCCTCAGCAGTCCCATTTCCAATGCTGTCACATCTGAGTTTTCATTTTCATGTAACACCATAGTCTCACATCCATAAGTCAAAGTTGGCACTAACATTCCTTCATGCAAGCCTCGTGCAGCTGCAACACTCAAGCCTCTGTTTCTTATCAAGGCCTTCACTGCACCTGCCACTTTCCTTCCCTGTGTCACTTTCCACTTCTTTTGCATCTTTTCCTCTCTTTTCTATCACTGTACTCAGGTATTTGAACTCTCTCACCAGTTCCAGTCTCTCTCCATTCACTGTAACATCAGACTGGGAGTCACCTTCTCTCTCAATAACTATCACTTTACTCTTTCCTACTCTCAAGGAACGAAGCTCACAGACAGCAGCAAAACTCGGCACTAGTCTACCAAATTCTTGTCCATATTTGCAAGTAGTACTGCATCATCAGCATGCAACAAGTTTGAGATATTCCATCCACCACCATTCATTACCAATGCCATCCCTCTCTCCATTACTCGTGTTTTTACTTCTCTCATCACCCCGTCCATATATATATTGAACAACCATAGGGACATCATGCAACCTTGTCGCATGCCCACACTGATCACGAACCATTCACTTAGATGTCCATTTAACCTTACACATGCTTCACTACCATCATAAAAATTCTTGATGGCACCTAGCAGCTTACCATCTACACCACTCATGCGCAAAACATTCCATAATCCTTCTCTGTCTACTTTGTCGTATGCTTTTTCCAGATCCATGAAGCCATAAACACCTTATAGTCCTTCTCACAAGCCTTCTCCACTATCTGTCTCACTGCGAATATTTGATCCACACATCCTCTGCCACTCCTAAAGCCTCCTTGTTCATCACACCAGGACTTCTGATATTTCTCTTACTTCTCTATAATAATGCTTCCATATACCTTCCCTACCACACTCAATAAACTTATCCCAAGATAATTCTTGCACTCACTTTCCTCACCTTCATTTTTGTACAGGGGTAAAATCACAGCCTTTTTCTACTCTGCTGGGAGTTTCACTCATCCATGCCTTCTTACTTATCTCCAACAAGCACTTCATTCTGCTCTCTCCATTACAATTAATCATCTCTGCATACACCTCATCAACCCCAGCTGCTTTCCCATTTTTCAACTACTTCACAGCATTCTTCGCCTGTGCAAGTGTCACATTTCCCATAACTGCATTCCTTCTCTGCACACCCCTAAAACCAATCATGTTTACAACGGCTGTGCTCTCTCTATTACCATTCATCAGGCTTTCAAAATATTCTTTCCATCTGGTCCTTAATTCATCCCCATGAGTTAATAATCTACCACTTACATCCTTCACACCTTCACATTTCTTTCTGCAGTCACCTCTACATTTCTGCACCTCTTTCCAGAATAACTTCCTATTTTCAGAGTAGTTTGCATTCATTCAACATTTACCTTCTCCTTTTTCCCCTTTACTAGTCTTTTTATGTCCTTCTTGCTCTCAATATATTCAGTTCTTATTTCAATTGAACCCCTGTCCTGCAACCACTCTAGTCACTTCTTCTTCCTTTCCTGTACTGCTCTCTTAACCTCTTTACCCACCATGCCATACCTTTCTTTTCTGTCGTTACTCTTGCCACACCACACACCGTTTTAGCATTCCTATACTGAACAATCCCGATATACATTCTACAGGCTGTCCAGATCCATTTAATTCCAATTCACTGATTCTAACTCCTCCCCTACTTTGGTCTTGTATTCATCTGCCACTTCTTTGATCCTCAGCTTTTCAACTTTCAGTCTTTCTCCCTGACTGCTCCTCTCTGTCCTGGTCCACCTCACTCCTCTCAGCTTGATCTTGCATACCACAATCATATGATCTGACAGACCTCCACAAACAATATAAATAAAAGGCTAGAGAATGTTAATGCATACTATTAAAAAAAAATAACTAAGAATGGGGGTACCAAGCCTCCCTAGCCAAAGAGATTATGGCCATTAGTGTATGTTTAATCTCACCTCTGCCTTTGCCAGTCTGAGGACAGAGCATCCCCTGAGTATGACGCGGCCGACCACCCCTGGCTTAAGTGTCTTGCCGCCCAGGTCCAGACGCCGCCACAGAGTCTCGTCAAATGCCAATCGCTTCCACCGCCGGCTGACTTGAGCGCACCGAGCCAGCATAAACTTGGGCAGCCACCGGAACACTGCTAATATCAACTCATCCGACAGGCGGTTAAATCGGTCTGCAGGTCACATTAACATCTTAGATGCGACACTTGTGGACAAATACTGATACTGTACTCGTATCTACTATCCAATCCCTTATTGCCCTATCAGGAGCATAAAAGCATGGAAATATGAGTCAATCCAGATATTTAAGACAGAACTAAGCATCACTTATCCCTGGGTGGCATTATGTGGGCAAACACCCTAAACCACCCAATGGTCTTACACCTTTACTGAGTGCCTCAAGTCACTAGACCACCAGGTGTTCATATGTTAGTTCTCTGGGTACTTCCCAGCACAAATTACAGTTTTCTGACTTACAGAAAATCATTTGGTTCATCATTCAGTACAGTCAACCAAAGGTAGCACACATATACACTTCAGAGCATTATACAATGAGACAGTGACCAATGACTTTCAAAACTCAGTAATGCAATCTTCAGATCAAACTCATCTGAATACTATGTAAAAGTCAAAGCTGTTCATCTAAACTTAGAGCAAAATTAATGACTACTTCTGTACCTTTGACAGACCGTTTATTTATTTTTTAAATAATCGTGGTAGGTGGGGGCACTCACTATCCACTCACTTGATGTAGTGCTGCTCTCGGATGCCTGCCCTGTCCTTTCTTCTTCCTCTGTCTTTCTTTCCTTCATTCTTAACTCTTCCTCTGTCTACGGGTTACACTACACTGAATGACAAGCCAAAGGGTTTCTTGTATACAAAAAACCATTTACTAAGCTGGGTGGTAACCATACAACCAAATTATGGTGCCTGGTGGTTTAGTGGGTAATTAAGGCGCTCCAATTGGATTGAGCTAGTGCAGGTTTATTTCCAAGGGGTGGTTGGGGTTTACTGCTCAGGTAATGCCACTCAGGGATGAGTGAGGCTGGTTACTCTCATCTTAAAATGTCAGGACCAACTTGCCTAGCCCCGGGCTCCGATGCTCCTTATGGGGCAACGCTGGATTAGATAATGAATGAATGAATAAATGGGTAAATAAAGAGTAAATATAGGCAAAACACCACAGATAATAAAAAATAAATGAGCCTTCAACACATGCACTGTAAGACTAAACCTGTTGCTAACACTCCCAGGTCCCTATGAATCACTCTGCTGAAAAGCTGGCATTAGCTGGAATAAAATACTAAAGTTGTCCTATTCATGAATGACAGGATTAATAGGAACTGAACTTGGAACATATTTTGCGCAAGATCGAATACCTATATGCTGTTTTGCTTGTCAGGAAAGTGCACAATATTTAATACACAATATCTGATACATCCATCCATCCATCATCCAATCTTATGTCGCCCCACAGAGGAGCGTAGGAGCCCAGGGCTAGGCAAGTTGGTCCTGACATTTAAGATGAGAGTAACTTCAAGAAATTTGGCTTCTACATGGCAATTAATTAAGAGAAAGTTTTCAATTTCTATCTCGTAATACTTTACATCCTCGTCCTCATCACAATCATCATGTGAAACTGATCTACTTGCCTAAGAGTTCTGTAACCAAGCCAACATTTTTCATAATCATTCTGATCATCATCTCGGCTAGCCTAAGGATGGGGTAAAGAAATAAAATACAGGTACCTCTCGATTTACAAGTTTACATTACATGGTTTATAAGTAACACAATGTAACAAATCTGTCTTTCTGTTTACATGTTTTTCTTAAGATAACACGATTTAAGGAAAACACACACACACACACACAAACACACACGCCATAGGGCATTTCATCTTGTGGCCACCAGAGGTCTCAGTCTTTCCATGCTAGAGGATGAAAAACACCACCGAACATGCATTCATTGTTGTACCAGCTTTATGTCAACATCAGTGTGCTGTCTTGGCGGTGTTTTAGACTGCTGCAAGAGGCAGCAAAATCAGCTCAGGAATCAGAATTTCAACGTTCGTTGACAGAAAAAGTGCTTACTGATGCGTTAAAAAATACAAGATCAGGACCTGCTCTGCTGGAGGAGAATGACCCCAATGTGCAGAGAAGTTTTACAGTTTTTCATAAGGTGCTGGCAAAACTTCGATGCTATAACGAGATGTTGAGGGAAAAACAGAAGAAAACCACCCAGCCCATCACGCTAAACTTCTTTACGATAAGGAAGGCAAAGCCAGCTGCCAGACGCAAATCAAAGCAGAAAACAGATTAGGACGAGTTACTGTGATGTTATATCAGCATATGCTCCACAGGTAGGATTGGATGATGCAGAGAAGGATAGATTTTGGGATGATTTAATACGTGTAGTAAGTGGTATGGGTGATGATGAGGTAGTGGTTCTGGGAGGGGATTTAAATGGTCATGTGGATGAAGCAGCTCAAGGTTATGAAGGAGTCCATGGAGGATGTGCATATGGTGTGAGGAATGCGGAAGAGGAAAGAATACTCGAGTTTGGGGAGGGCTATGGACATGATTGTGTGCAACACACATTTTAGGAAAAGAATCAGCTGGTTGATTACGTACGAGTCCAGGGGAAATAGTAGTCAGATAGATTATTTTCTGGTCAGGAGGGTTGATAGGAGATTAGTGAGGGATGTTAAAGTTATAGGAAGCAAGGAGTGTGTGCAGCAGCACAAACTGTTGATTTGTGACATGGTGCTTAAGGAATGAGTGATGAGGAGGAGGACATATGTACCTAGGAGGAAAATATGGAAGCTGGGAAACCAATCAGTAAGGGATGCCTTTTATAGTGAGATGAGAGAGTGGTGGCTGAACAGGAAGCCATAGATAGAGGCATTAATGAACAGTATAGAGCCCTTAAGAACAACCTCTTGAGAGTTACCGATGCAAAATGCGGTTGGACAAGAGGCCCACTACAACATGAAGTAACTTGGTGGTGGGATGAGGGTGTAGAAGCTGCAGTTAAGGAGAAAAGAAGGCTTTTCCGGGAATGGAAGAAGGGCGGTAACAGGGAGGAGTACTAGGCTGCCAAGCGCAGGGCTAGAAGAGAGGTATACAGGGCAAAGTCTGAGTCACAGAGACTTTTACTTGATAATCTAAATCATGGAGAAAGGAAAAATATGATTTTTAGGGTGGCAAATTAGGTGAAGACGGATAATCGGGACATTGTAGGTGAGCAGTGTGTGAAGAATGATGATGGAAGGGTAGTGGTGAACAGTGAGGATATTAAAGATGCATGGAGAGAGCATTATAGCCGGTTGTTGAATGAGGAGTTTGATTGGGATAGAGAAGGTTTGGAGCCAGCTGATCCAGTGTTTGGCCCTTGGCCTTTGATTGACACTGCTGCTGTGAGTCAGGCAATAGGCAGGATGCGGGTGGGGAAGGCAGCAGGTGTGTCTGGGTTGACTGCCGAAAAGTTTAAGGCCTCAGGAGATACTGGGGTGAGGTTAGTCACTGACCTGATAAATATGATTATATATGAGTGTGTGGTCCCAGATGATTGGCTGAAGAGTGTAATTGTAAATCTGTACAAAGGGCAGGATGATGCCCTGGAAAGGGGAAATTACAGAGGTATAAAGCTCTTAGATCAAATAATGAAAGTAATGGAGAGAGTTCTAGAAGGTATGATTAGAGAAAGAGTGAATATCGATGAGATGCAGTTTGGGTTTATGCCAGGCAGGGGGACCACTGATGCCATATTCATTGTTCGACAGCTTCAGAATGCGGTTGGACAAGAGGCCCACCAAGACATAAAGTAACTTGGTGGTGGGATGAGAGTGTAGAAGCCGCAGTTAAGGAGAAGAAAAGGCTTTTCCGGGAATGGAAGAAGGGTGGTAACAGGGAGGAGTACTTGGCTGCCAAGCGCAGGGCTAGAAGAGAGGTATACAGGGCGAAGTCTGAGTCACAGAGACTTTTACTTGATAATCTAAATCATGAAGGAAGGAAAAATATGGTTTTTAGGGTGGCAAATCAGATGAAGAGAGATAATCGGGACATTGTAGGCGAGCAGTGTGTGAAGAATGATGAGGGAAGGGTACTGGTAAACAGTGAGGATATTAAAGATGCATGGAGAGAGCATTATAGTCGGTTGTTGAATGAGGAGTCTGATTGGGATAGGGAAGGTTTGGAGCCAGGTGATCCAGTGTTTGGCCCTTGGCCTTTGATTGACGCTGCTACTGTGAGTGAGGCAATAGGCAGGATGCGGGTGGGGAAGGCGGCAGGTGTGTCTGGGTTGACTGCCGAAATGTTGAAGGCCTCAGGAGATATTGGGGTGAGGTTAGTCACTGACCTGATAAATATGATTATATATGAGTGTGTTGTCCCAGATGATTGGCTGAAGAGTGTAATTGTAAATGTGTACAAAGGGAAGGGTGATGCCCTGGAAAGGGGAAATTACAGAGGTATAAAGCTCTTAGATCAGATAATGAAAGTAATGGAGAGAGTTCTAGAAGGTATGATTAGAGAAAGAGTGAATATCAATGAGATGCAGTTTGGGTTTATGCCAGGCAGGGGGACCACTGATGCCATATTCATT